>PKRV01003679.1:2916-25830 GCA_003709505.1 Hyphantria cunea | reverse complement strand
TCAAAAAAAAAAAAAAAAAAAAAGGATAAGCAGAGAAAAGATAGAACATGCACTGCAACTTTTTAAACAGCAACGTCGGCTGTATGGCATCACACTCCGAAATACCGCTCTAAAGACCGTTAACCACTTGATGACTACACGGTTGGCTCAGTGGTTTCAGTGGTCGCCACACCACTTCCTACTGCGCCAAGTGTTGTGGGTTCAAATCCTATATGGGACAACACTTTGTGTGATCCATAAATTGTTGTTCTAAGTCTGGGTGTTCTTTATGTCCGTTTCATGTATGTTTGTAAAGATCCCCGCGACACAGGAATGTACACTCCTAATGCGGGAGTTGTCTTTTAAAAATAAAAAAAAAATCCTCGGCTGTGTACTCTCTAGCAATGGCAACACAGATATTGACATCACGCACCGCACTAACAAGTGCTTGAAAAAGTGGAGAGACCTTACGGATGTACTCTGCGATTCACAAATGCCAATAAAGACCAAAGGCAAGGTCTATAAAATTCTGGGTATGCATAAGTACTGATTTATGTTAACGAAAATATTACGTTACATCAAAAGTCTTAAACAGTCCATTGCAGGACATAGGCCTCTGAATCAATTTAGTCATACGAGTTTTTAGCCTAAAATCTGACATAGGCAGTAAAAGACAAGAAAGCAGTAAAAATCAAATATAATAAAGTATACGCAAACTATAATTCTTAATATAATGATAATATTACGTCCAATTATTCCGTAAAAATTAAAAATCGTTAGTATTAGTCCGAATTATTTATATAATAAAAAAATACATTTTCATTGTTATTCAACAGTTGCAGTCGTCATACGATCGTTGAGCATACGACAAGCTCCATATGGATTATCGCTACGTTGCATTCGAAAATACCCATTTTCTTCAACAGCATCACCATAAGAATTCTTCACAATCCAATAAGGTATTCCGTTTTCTAAAGAGAAACATAAATACAAAATAAAAACCACTATATATATAGTATAAAAAAGTCTGGAGCAGTCAGAAGAAAAACAAAAATCCTGACATCCGTTTGACACGATCCCGGATAGTATTATTCTTCTGCCCGGTCTGGTTAGAGTCATAATAATCATAGGAGATACAAATCTGTAGGTATTAAGAAAATATACATGTATCAGACTCGAGCCAAATATAACCTGATTTTTGTATTAAACAAAAGAATACTTTTAAAATCACCATGGCCCAAATTTATTTTAAGGTAAAACACAAAAATGTTGAATGCACAACTGACGGGTGGACCCACAAGTTGTGTATGAATTCATCACCCCAACATTTATACACCTATCTTCGTTTGAGCCTCTTAAATGTGTTTCAACTGTCCATGAACTTGCACAAATATTTCAATGACAAACTTAGTTAAATCGGTTACACCATTCCCGAGTTTTTGGTAACATTTACGGACAGGAATTCATTTAAATACTTAAAATTATACCTGCTCCATATCCAACCAGAAGAACTGCATGGTGTACTTCTCCAGTACATTGGTCATCCATAATTATTCCTTTCGTGTACGAATGCAAGGAATCACTCGTCAAAGCTACAAAGAAATAGAGTTTCAAGTTTAAACTTTTTTATACAGGTACAGGCATCTTTTTTAGACACGGTAAGAAAACGGCAGTGGAGAAACTTCTGTCTTTAGAACTAACACCATTGACAGTAAACCATTTAAAAAAATAAACTGTTTTGGTAGCGAAATTTGGAGGCACAGTCATTAAAGTCAGATTCAAATATAAGCAATTGCTTCAGATATCTGTTCTTTCTTAGTGGAATCAATATGGTAAAAGTTATTATACAGTGGATTGTTAAAGATCCGGTAATGTACTTTGACTCTTTTAGTTGCAATGTGCACGTAACTGAGCACTTACTATTTACAATGTATTAGGTAACCAGATAGCTCATTAATCCTCCTCATATTTAAAAAGCTTTAGAGTTTATTTTGCTATGTATGTGTTTTTTGAATGGTTCGTTTTGCAAATAGAGATGGAAAACCAGTTAACCGGTAATTATTTTATACATATGTATACCTCCTGGATTATCATCACTTACCAATAGATATTGGGCCCAGCTTGTATAAAAGTTGCTTAACTTTTTCTTGACTTGTAAGGTTATATGAAACACAACCGGATACTTTCGCTACAACTTTGCTTGCATCAAATTTACATTTTGTCTGTTTTGGTATATATGGATATTCCTTTTCTAACATTAGTCCATTTTGAAGGCCTCTGTGGATTACAAAATTTTACGAAAATTTAGGTTCGTAGCTTAGCGAGCGTCAATTTATTTTTAGAATTACTTTAGGGCAGTATTCTTTATACTGACGCAGATCTTCAGAATCTTTGGTCCAGTATTACAAACCTAAGCGGTGAAAAACAAACGAAATAACATTCACCTAGTCATTTTATGCAGTATTTGATCATCAGTTTGAATATTCGTTAAGGTACAGGTGGAAAAGGTATTATTCTGATATAATAACGGAATCAAGTGAAATTATATTTATTTACAGAAAACACTTTATGCGTTATAGAAAACGCATAAAAGTTTGTTAGTATTTTATAACGAATCTAGAATACTTGATTCTTAATGGCCTTAATGAAAATCTAAAATAAACCTGTTCTTACTATGTATCATAGGTTTCGGTCAGAAATCATAATAAATAATGCACGTAAAAATGCAGCGAGTCATTCGTTAATGCAACGAGTTCGGTACAGAGTTGATCTTTCAGGCCTGCTACTGCTACTGCCTTCAGGCGAGAGTCTAAAAAGACTGCACATCGTTCGATACTCCGAAAACTTGTTGAATCTTAAATTAGAATACTAGCTAATCCTCGTGGTACCAGTATTGTGGAATATTATATAAAAAAAAATTTCTAGTAGAAACCCCACGAGCTGCCATCCCACGGGGGATTGTGCCGGCCCACATAGTGTCTCATTGCTGGTTACGACCGCGGCAAAACAGTTGTTGCCACTGGCTAGGGATCATATGGCGGCTGATAGCGAAAGGTCTCCTCCGATGACTGCAGTGAGCCGCCAACAGCCAGCGTGGGCTGAACCAAATCCTGAGTGTAGTCGCAGTGATTATAGGCAGAACTCAGTTTCCTCTTAAAGACCGAGTGTAGGTACTTCCCGGACCGTGCCCAGTAAGGACCTGTGTTAATCGTAAGGAATGGGACCCTTGCTGCGGTCAAAGCGCTCGTCGAAGAACCACCTGCCGTCAAAGATCAAGCCTAGATAGTTCATCTGGGCTTAAACTGGTACGAAGACCGAGTTCCCCTCTATAGAGTCCCTAGGGGGTGGACCACGATGGATCTCCGACTTATCCAGGGGCACTTGTAAGCCCAGAGCCTCAAAGCAAAAGGCACTAGTATTAAAGACCCTGTATAAAGTCACTCAAGCTATGTGCTCGACGTTCCCGTTGTCTCGCGCAACGGCATGTATATTTATAGTTACTAATATATGATGTGCTTTACATGTGATTAAATATATATATGTATGACTGATTTATGATAAACTCATTGACAACTTTAGTTTTAGTATGTTTTTTAAACATCTAACTATTGCCTGCGATGGAACCATATTGTTAACATTAGAAGGTTCAGCTTTATTTCCAGGATCTAGTTTGAGTTAAAAGTATGCAAGCCTAAAAGATTGCCCGATTATCCATTTTCCCATCTATTTTTCTCAATTATTATATGAAAATTTGCTCTTGTTCACCTTTTTGAAAATAAAGACGTAAATAAATTCTTACTTAAAGGCCCAACTTATCAGTCCACCGTCACAACCCAAGCATTTTTTATCGCAGTCCAAAAGTTGTTTTTCGGAAAATTCTGTAAGATTACCATGTTTAAGGAAATACTGCGACTCTATATGACCTGAAAAATATTTATTTATTTATATATCTTTATTGTAAACATGCAAAATTACAAAGTTAAAATAGAGAATCAGTCACAAATATGCAAATGATACAATAGGCGGTCTTATCGCTCACGGCGATCTCTTCCAGAGAATCCCAAAATGGATTTTCGGTATTCAAAAACTTCGGGTAGCTCACATGCGAGTACAAGTAACACACCTAATCCTCTACGTGAATGGTTAAAAATATCATTTAAACAATCATGCACCGAAATAGCACCCACTCACTTTCACATTACACACATACACACACTAACACACACACACACACACACACACACACACACACACACACACACACTATATAAGTATTTATATGCATACATATACACAGTACATGTATATATAAACACATACATTTATAAATATATATATACATACATATATACATACACATACGTACAATACACATATATATACAACTAAATATATTCTATCTACTAAAAAGAGGATAGAAAAAAATAGATAGATGTAGACAGAGATAAAATAACAAAAAAAAAATCTTAATAACAAATAATGATCCTTCAGTAGCTTTTTAAAAGTAAGCAAAGTTTTTGCTTTTCGAATTGCTTCAGGCAAGTCGTTCCAAAGTCTTACCATATATATACAATGTCATTTATTTTCTAGAGCATCATACTCATTGGGCCTACGGTCTCCCACTCACCAATGCAATATGACAGCACGAATGCTGTAATTTTATTTCTATGATATGATAGTTGAGTCTGCCCCTTTCGAACCATCCCGTACATGCTGAAATCAGGGTGGCAAATACATTATTAATTTTAAAAAAACCATGTCTACCATTCTACCCTTTTCAATTTTATTCGAAGTCGTTTACAACTAAATACTTATCTTCTTTTTTGCTACTATCATTCGAAAAGTCATCACTTACTGTTCAAACACATCCTTTCTCTACTACAGTACCACCTTGATCGATTTCAATATTTGTTTTAACGATTTGCTTTTTGTTCTCATTATGTATCTCTAGCATACAATTTTGTACTATCACTTCAAATTTTCCATTCACTGTCTGAACCTACACAAGTTGACAAAATTATTTCCTTACCTACTGAACTAAAAGCCCAGCAAGATCCACAGTCTCCTTGGTTTTTAACTCTAGTGACAGCATTTCTGTCACGCCAATCAAACGCATCTGGTGCGCCCACATCAGGTATATCTTTGTCAGTTTTTATTACATCGCAATACATCTCAGGCATAACATAACTTGTTTTCATAAGACATGAATGTTTGTCTGTAAATTCTTCCAAAGTTAAGTCTATGAATTTGGTTATGCCTGGAAAATTATTAGGTTTAGTTAAAGTTATAGTTAGTAAGCACCTAATATGTAAGTAACATAGCACTAGTGTTTTTTGAAACTAATAGGCAGAATAATAAAATCATAATATGTTAATCTAGGTCACGAATACTTTTATGTATATTCATATCTAGTTCACACATATATAACAACATTGCTAAGCCATTTTCTAACTATTATTCTGGATTATATGGAATAAATAATTTCTAAGCTAAAATTATAAGTGTATTCGGCAAAAATTTAAATTTGTGTAAACTTTATATGTTATAGGACAGTTCAATAGAATATTATAGTTACCATAAACAGCGTGAGCGCTTTCTTTGTTCAATCTGTTGATATCTGCCAAGTTTTTCTTGAATATTTGGAAGCGAAACTCTTTCTCCTGTTCATGGATATACTGTTTGTTGAATTTAGTTATGAAGTCATTAAAGTGTATATGAGCATCTCCAAGATCGAAGTATTCCACGGACCTGTCTGATGCGGTCGCGGCAATACTTACGGCCAATATAATTAAACTGTACATTTTTACTTCTTAGTTATTTATGTTAAAATTCTTGATTTATATAACAATTTTCATTTGAAAAAATGTGCTTATCACTACAATTGAGTATCTTTGGTATGTAAAACATATGGTACTTAAAGTTACCAGCTTACGATAAATAATTTTAGTGTTGTTTTATCATCATTGAACATATTTCCTTTCATTGTTGTTAAATGTCAAAACTCTGGTATATTTTAATCGAATTTTATTATTATTACTTTATATTATTTTATTTTGTTTAAACAATCTGCAAGCCGTCAACCATTTAAAAAGTAAATATTTTGAATCAGACAGAGAAAGATTAAATTCACTGTATGGATTTTTATTTTTATATTTTAGTATATTTAGTTAGAAGTCGTTTTTTTACTATTTTTTAATAGTTTCCTGATTTTTAGGAATTCTGCTGTTCGATAAGTTCCTTTCCTTGCATGAATACTGGTTGTTCTATAAAATTTGCTGCTCACATGAGACAGCGCTACCATTCAAATAGATTATAATATTAGGTATTAAATATAGTTAATAATTATTATTACATTATAGCATTACAAAGTTATCTGGATAATGTTAAAGTGCCTAAGTAAAACAGGATTTCAAGTCATAAAAAAGTAAATATACCCGTCATCAGCTTCTCAACATTTATCGTAAGTTCATTGATTTGTAATTATTTTTTTAAATATTTAAGGTCAATATGACATTAATTTATATCTTTAATAACTACCTAAGGCCAGCGGTTCCATCCAACTGTTTGAATATTAATCCCCTGTTCGCCCCTTTGAGATTAATATCCGAGATAAAAACTGTCTTAAGTCTTTTGCGAGAATTTACATCTTTATATCAAATTTTATCTAAATCGATTCAACGGTTTAAGCATCAGGTATCCTCACTCACTCTATGAAGCCGTTATACCACTCTGGTCGAGCCGGCCTATGCATGTCGTAGCGAGGCTCCCCCACGCTAAAATGTGAATGTGAAGTGAGAAGTACTCATCCACGAATGTAAAGTGAACGTTACTTAATTATTACCCAAGAAACCTATGAACATTATTTATGAAAAAAAGTGATAATATTACTAAAATAAAAAGAAATCATTTCAGACAGACAGACAGACAGGCTCAAAAGTTCTTTATGGTGAATGGCATATTGACCTCGCTTAGTAAAACACTGTTTATTTCATCAACAATTTTCCTTTTGGACGTAACATGAATATTATATCAAGAGGATAATGAACTTTAATCTAAAGACCTTGTGTCGTGTCAAAATGTTAACATTTATCCTGCAATTACGTTTACTGAAATAATGACTAAATTATTTTAGCGGCGTGAAGAAAATGAAAACTTTAAACAAAGATAATACCAATGAGTCTCTACAGCTCGATATAGTAGACCAAAAGTTATCTTCCAAGTAGAGGCCTATGTTCTGCCGTGGAAAATGGTTGAAAAATCAAATTTTATTAAAACTCTGATGTGTTCAAGCCATACATCCTAGTATCCCTTACCTAAATTTTCATCTGTCCTTTTAAGTTACCTCCAATTGTGATGGTTGGTTGATGGCAAAAGACTACCAAAAGTATTTTTTATTAACTGCACACGAGAATGTATTGCTAAAGCCTGAATGTAGTTTTTTGTAATGAATTTAATTTATCTAACAGCCGTAAATTCATGAAAACGATCCATGACCCGTCTTTAATGCATATTTTATTGTAACATAGTGTCATATCATTACTTACTAAAAATCATTGCTAATAATATTTAGAGACTTTAAATTTTTTCAGGTAGTAAAACCACGCTGATTTCAGCACCAATGGGACGTCTTAACGGAGGTGGGACTACCTTCGCACAGAAAATCAACATAAAATGACAGCGTTCGTGCTGTCATGTTTATTAGTGAGTGCGAGGCCGGAGGTCACTATACTGCATCGTTGCATTGTCTGCATTCACAATACGTATGGTTGCCATCACTCTTTGATGCTGCTTAAGCTTTCCATCAGGTAGAACCGAGTCACTTGGGCAAGGCCGAACATAACAGAAAATTTAAAATTACTTTTCCAATATTTACAAAAAATATACAAATAAAGCAACAACAATAGTACCAGATACGGATAAATGTTATCTATTGTGTTTTGAATGTGAAAATGTGAATATATAATTATAAATATGTTTAATACATAACAAGTAATGTTTTAGCTAAACAAGTTTAATTAAACTATAATTAAATGTACAGGAAATAAATGTAAATAATAGCCGCAGTCGCAAGCGCAGCTGACACTAACTGCCAAGTCGGCCTGTGAAAACGTTATCAGTCTACTAATGTGCTATAAACTTATCCCGTTAATTCCCGTAAAACTGAATCCCATAATATGAACTTTTAAATGTGCTATATAATCGAAGCTCTTTTCATCTCTTATTAAAGAGCTACGCTTCTGTCGATGCAGCTCAATCCAACTCTAGCTAATAAGAACCGTTTCTTTGACCTTCTTATATGATACTATGTCTCGGTCTTTCTCTTCCTTTCTTTCCTTCTATTATTCCTCTTTGATGTTACTTATAAAGTTTTCGTGGCGTGTGAGGTGCCTTACATATAGAAACCCTTATATACGGTACAATTATTGGACAATAATATCTTAAAATATGTCTAATACATATTGCTATACCTTACGAGCCATTACATGAAAAAATCAATGACTTGACGACAGTATGTGGTAACCAAAATAACTTAATATTCTATTAAAATATTTTTTTAAAAGGCGACTTTTTAAAGAAATGTCTTTGATACGAATAGTTTAGTACGAACCAAGTATAAAAGATAGAACGACTTTGAACAAAACATTTTCAATTTAGTTTGGTTCTCGTCTCACTAACAACATGCACTTGTTTCTGATTTTATTGTGTTGGGGTGTAAATGCTGTCCCTAATTAAGCACAATATTATGCCTCCTAAGACGCAGCCTAATACTTTGAAGAGTTTTACCTGAAGCATGGCAAAAAATATGCTGATGAGCAAGAAAAAGGGTCCATTTCGAAATATTCAAAGCGAACTTGGAAGATGTCAATCGATTGAATAATAGGAGTCAAACCGCGATTTTTGGTAAACTATATTCTTTAGAAATTATATTTTTAATAGCAATTGCTATACAAAACAGTATACTAGGTGTACACTCAGTCAATTTCATTCAATTGCTTACAATCTAGGTGGGTAGGCGCCGCAACTCTGACTTACTTCTGACAGATGACCTCATATGTCAACTTCTAGATTGGAGACGGTGATTAAGTGACCACCGCCGACTAAGCTACCTATGCCTACGGTATCTTTTCAGTGCTAGCTTGGGCATAAAGAATTCTAGACCTTTCCCAATCGCATTCCACTATCTCTTTCTCGAAAATCACTTGCTTTTAGAAAGAAGTAGCGGAGTTCCACATACTCTCGATCTGTACTATGGATGCAAGTAAGGCACTGAGAATCTCCACACTTGCGTTATTCGATGCACTCGAGAGCACTATTTAAAAAAAAAACGTAAGCCCTTTTGAAATCTATCATATTTGGATAGACAAACTTTTTCTCTTCTAAATTATTTTATTTTTCAAGAATAACCTCATTTACGGATTTATCCAAAGAAGAGTTCAAAAGGATGTATACATCATGTTTTGCTGGTCTCCAGGACGATTCATGTGCTCTAAAAACAGATGCTGATATTCCCGACTCCGGTGCACCAGATGCATTAGATTATCGCCAAATGGGATATGTAACTGAGGTTAAAAATCAAAAGACATGCGGTGATTGTTATGCATTTAGTACAACGGGTGAGTAACATTCTAAACCATTTATTGTTAGTGTTTTAAATGTTGCTGATCTTAATTGTGTGCAATTCGCATAAGATGGACATGGATGTGTGTCCTCGCCTGATGAATCGTCACCTCGAGAACCTCTGTCTGTCATGGCAGCTAGTTGCTTATAAAAACAACTTGCTCCGTTTCTTTTAAAAACAATTACTGGATCAATAGCTGCTAAACTAAATCATATATTTGATCACAGGTCCAAACCCCTTGTTATCCAGAACTTTTGTGAAGAATGCATTTAAACAAATTATTTAATTAATATAAACACTTTCAGGACATTTCGAGGGTCAATATTTCAAAAAACATGGATCACTGCAAGAGTTTTCTGAACAAGAAATCCTTGACTGTAACCAGAATGCAAAGGGATGTCAGGGTGGAAAAATGGATTCTTCTTTCGCGTAAGTCATGAACAATATTGATTTATGTTATTTACAATAAGAGTTTTTGGAAATCATTTCATTCTCTCACATTTCGCAACCTTTGAGTATACTATAATCACTGGCTCGTTCTTCTAGTGGTGAGTGTAAGCGACGGCGTATCGAGAGGTCTCGGGTTCGACTCCCGGGTCGGATTGATGTTGGGTATTTCTTATAAGAAATTCTTAATAGCAGCCGGAGAATAGAATATGGTGGTGTTTCCCGCTCGTGCCTCGGAGATCTGTCGGTCTCGGTTGTCTTAAACATCTATAGCAATCATTATTGGAAAGTCAGTGCCCTCAAATTTATTGTCAACTTTTTTTTACGTGTGGAAACCCCCTCGGGCCTTCACCCCACCGGGGTTTGCGGCGGGGCGGTGTGTCGGAATCGAACAGACTAAAACCACACGGTGTGCCACTCTGCGTCTGAGAGAGATCCGGGAACCGCTTTCTTACGCCATCCGGAAATATATTGACAACTAGTTCAACCTTCAAGCCCAGTTCACCCTCAGGGTCACGGAGGTCCGATGCCATTCGCTCCGTGTAAAAACTGATATTCGGGTAAAACCGGTTGAAATAGTAGCTGACTAATAAAGGCTAGGAAGATTGATATATACAAAAATATGATATTGAAAGCGCTCTTGCAATAACGGTGCACCATTAATATTACAAGAACTATTAGGACGCCTGTCCAGGAATAACTTCTGATTGACCTCTTATCCTCGAAAAAACCACTGTTTGACATATTTTGCAGCGCACTTAGAGATTTAGGAGGTGTTATGATTGGACAGGACTATACATGTGAAATGAAACAAGGCTAGTGCAGGTTCAGTGGTGACCGAGCTGTGGCAAAAGTTACAGCTTGCTACCGGCACTCGCTTTCATCTCAAGAAAAAGCCAAGCAACTTTTGTATCATGTTGGACCAATTTCTATAGGTAATGACATACATGTACATACACTCACACGTAGACAAAAGCGTACCAAGACTTACATTATGTGAATAGATGTAATCTATTTCACCGTGGGAGAGCACGCATGAATGGACCGGCTCGACCGGAGTGATATTGCAGCCTCACAGAAAATCGGTGTGAAACATTGCTGGCGCTGTGTTTCACATAGTTAGTGAGGAAGCCTTAGCCCTATCATTGCCCCATCTTCAAAGGCCGATAACGCACTTGTGGCGCCCGTGGAGTTACGAGTGTCCATAGGCGTCGGTAATCGCTTACCATCAGGCAATACGTCTGCTCGTTTCCCCATACTGGGTATCCCTCAGACACATAGCTTTTAATATGGGTTCAAAGAGTTAGAAACATAAGGAAAGCTCGAACTAGTGTCATATACCAGTCTTCTCATATGGCAAAATCTTAAATAATGCTCACTTACTGACTCAGGTAGAAATCCAGAAAAATACTTGATATAAAAAATTGAGTTGCGCACTAATGATTACGGTTTTTACTTTTTTAGGTGTACGAGATCAGTATTTACATCATTACAGTGGAGGTATTATCCCTGATTCCGTGTGCACTGGTAAATTAAGTCATGCAGTTCTCCTAGTAGGATACGGAACAGGTAAAATTATAAAATAAGCTTTTAAATGCCTAACGGAAAAACTCCATTACAATACATTCTATTTCCTGACCGCTTTCGTCTTATGTCATAAGGTGGAACTGGTCAGGTGTGAACCTTATTAAAGTAGTGGAATAGGTACAAGTGAGTTTGATTCTAGAATATATTTCAACAAGTACGATTAAGTGCCGACAATCGAAAATTTTTTACTGTCGTCCATTACGATTTTAAGCTCGTCCTGATAATAATTTAAAAGAATGCTTAGGTTTGATTTGCTTTTTACTCCATTACGCTAGAATTGCTGCACAAAATTTGACGCAAACATAATGTTAGTCGGATATATAGAAATTAACACGACCAAAGGGTAAACATTGTTACCAAGTTTCGTTTAAGAAGGAAAGATAAGTATTAGTAATACACTAAGGTAATAAAAATAATACAGTTTTTGTTTTATAGCACAACTTATTCGGGATAAAATTATTCAGAAAGTTACGATACCTTCTATTTCCCGACGTTTCGAATGGGTCACATCACTCGTGGTCACAATTAGACAGGTGAGAGTTTAGGAACCTCTTCATAATTCTTACTTTAATATACTACACTTACGACGTCTATACCTTTTCTTTACCCTCCTGTTGTATTTGATTGCTTTAGTAAAAGATGTGCTCTGCTCAGGATTGATTTAGTTTAATATCAAACTTATACAGGTAAAGATCACAGATGTGTCTTAGCACCGACTTTGATTTAAACTAAGTGGTTTACGTGACAGTTGTAGTGTAGTTCTATAACATACTAATTTACATCCTGACTTTACGACGGGGATTAAAATGAAAAATATTGCTTTTAAGAATAAATTTGGTTTGAAATGGTCACCATAAGAATGTTAACGTCTCGTCTTGTACTCAAATGTTTCAGAACAATGTGTTGATTACTGGATCATCAAGTACTCGTGGGGTACAGGACGTGGTGAACAGGGATACTTCAGAGTTCAACGAAACGGAGGTTCAGATGGTGCCTGTGGATTACTTAATGATAACATGGCGACGGCTGATGTTGAATAATAAATTTTTGTCATCATTTTATTATTGTTTTATTTCACCATCATTAGTCTACGGAATGCGATAGTCTATACTAGATAGGGATAAGGATTATGAAAATGAGTTTTAGGTATTATGGGTACTAAATCACTGACTCTTAATGATCCAGAAATATGGTCTGACCTGGGAATCAAGTCCAAGACCGCAAGCACAGCAATCGCATAGGTACATTACCACCGCGCCATCGAGGTAGTCCAAATGGTTTGGAGTGCAGTTTATTTCTGAGTTTGAGCATTTTCTGCTATTACAGTGCAGTATATTTCTATTATATGTTACTTATTCACAAATAAAGCTGGAATCAACGAAGCAGAGCTTGTGCTATGGGTACTAAACAAGTGCCTAGTCCCCATAGTACAAGCTCTGCTTAGTTTGGGACTGAATGGTGTTGTGAGTCAAATGGCCGGCATTTCATTCCCAATGATAAAATATTCCTTAACAGCTAAGTACAAAAGTTAATTTAAGTCACAATCCACTTGACTAACAATCGCCGCTATTGACTAAACATTCAAAGATAAGTCCATCCATTTGATATTTCCATTAAATTTCAATTTCCAAACTCATTCCACTGACAATGGAGGATTCTACAATAGATCAACAGTAAAATATTCAATGGTAAAGCTATTATTGGGTGTGTGGCTACAAATACAACGAAAGTTACCGAGAAAGCGCAAATTTTACGCTAAGCTCTCATTCGCTAATTTTTGTAAAAGCTGATTGTTACGCGTTCATTGAGATTTTTTTCTTTAGTCCACCTCTTGTACTATTGTAGTTTCAGAGTGTTATAAATTCTCTCTTATTTTTGGGGTTCTGTGACGAAATGGGTTCTTTTTAAATCTACGTGAATTATTGGGATAATATACAAGTTAATTCGATTCAAATTTGCTGTGAAATCTATGCTGTAAACATATCACTAATGTTTTTTTTAAATTTATTTTAACTTAAATTACACGTGTTACAGTCTTAAGTCTGCCAAACTGTAGGACAGTTTGGCGGCAGAAGTTCTCTTAAATATACAATATATAGTTTTTAAATCACTACATCAAAAATATTAGGTGACTATATTTACAAGGCAATCAATGGCCCATAAAAACGAAAAGAAAAAGAGAATGTTTCCCATCAGTTAGGGACATTGCGAAAGGTAATATTTATGAAGTTCATTTTTGAAGTACTATATAAACTATTAATTAGGTAAACAAAATCGCTAGCAATCTTCACGAAGAAAATAAAGTCACAGATAACTACTTGACAATGTAAAGATCTTGGCAGGGATTGATGATTGTTGTTGATGTGTGATTCATCACGTATGTGTATATTTATTACTGAGACTGTCTGTGCGTACTAACTATATGTGAAGTAGTCTAGGACTACCCGTAACTAGAATTTTAAGTACAATATGTTAATATACAAAATATAAATATCTATCTATATCTGTACAAACTTTTACTGTAAATACATACACTAAAGTTGATGAATAAATAAATCAAATCTTGAAGTACTCTGTTTGCCAAATAAATTGTATTTGTATCCAAGTTTGAACTTAATAAAACTGCCTGCATACTGACTATGGTCATAGGCTGTTTGTTACAATATTTTTCACTCTTCAATCTTAAGTATTTTTTAACTCCGCTGTGGTGCGTGATAAAGAATTATATACGGGACCTCCATAAAACCTTTTTGTCGAACAATGTAGTGTCATTGTGTTTATGTTCATTAATTAACACGAAAAAATTGTTATAGATAAATAACTTAATTTTTTTCTGCAATTTGTTACCATTGAATAGCCGGTTCTAACATGCAAGTCTGCCTGTATCTGTTCCGTTCTTGAGAAGATGAGCGTGGAGAATATATTGGTCATATTTCGTAACAAAGGGCTTTTATATTGGGCCTCAAGTATTGTGCATGTTTTTGGTAATTATGGTTTGTTAGTTGTAGTGGGAGTTGAGAGTTGATTGTACGCGAAAGTGAGTTTCCATGTGTAATTGTTACGATATTACTCTTAAATGGTTGTACTAATTTTGATTTCATAGAAGTAGACTAAAGAGTATTCACATAGCTGAATTAATTTCAAATGAAGTAAATATAACTATTAGAAGCTGTTTAGCAGTGAAACTGACTAAATTTGACGTATGTTTTAGTTCTTAAACTATTTTTTTCTTTGTCAAACGAATTTAGCAAACAACCTTTAGCTGACGATATGCGATAAGCTGTAGATAACGTGTTATACACAGATGTAGAAGTTGTGTGTTATTCTAAAGGCTTTAGATGTTCCAGCAATACAGCGTTTTTAACCACCGCCGCTTAAAGGGAGTGCTACAAGTTTCAAGTCGATGTCTGCGGCATCGTGGCTCTCAAACCTATAGATCGATTTCGACTTGGTTTGTTTTCATTTAAAATCCAGTTTTTTTGCGGTGGTTTTTAGCTATGTTTGGTTAAAATCGGTCCAGTAGCAGTGGAAGCGAATGCGACTGCTGTACTAGAGGTCTGTGTTTTATATAATTATAAGATAAAAAAAGAAATGTTCTTTTTTTAAAGTTGTATTCTTTTTCAAAATTTTTTTTGTTTGAAATATACTTTAGCGGCATTGTGCACTTTCTTGTGATGGGTAAAAAATGTCAAACTCGCGTCAGGACACGTGACCTGATCGAAAATTCGCAAGGAGGGAGAATGGACCGTAAAATGCCATGTTTGTGTACGACAGCGCAATAAATGAATATTATATTTTACCACATAAATGATATAGAGATGGGTCGTACTAGGTAAATCAGATATTAGGTACACCTCGTGCTGATCTTAAACAATACCTAATCCACATAACCTTCCTAATCTCATTCACAAACCATTACTTGATACAATCTAATTCTGCCTATTCCTAATCTTAAGTTCTAATACCGTTATTATGATTTGATAAATATGATCGTTGGAGCATTACATTACTTGAATGATTAGTATTAGGCATGCATTAGCAAATTGTGAATAGTTGTTTTTGATATTTATTTATATCTTATGGATTGAAATAATAATAATAAATATTTCGGACATCCAACACCATAGCCATCTAGTCCCAAACTAAGCAAAGCTTGTATTATGGGTACTAGACAACTGATATGAATACATAAATACATTTTTTTAAATATATACATATTATACATAGAAAACACCCAAACTCCAAAACAAATATTTGCAGATCATACAAATATTTGGTCCGACCCAGGATTCGAACCCGAGACCTCATGGACAGCAGTCGCTTACGCTACCATTGCGCCACCGAGGCAGTTAACAAACAGTTATAAGAAATGCCGACACTTACAGTATGTCTAACTACTATTTAATGAAACTAGAATAATATAATCATAATTAGGCTGAAGTCTCGAGATGTATTCAGGACTATATAATTAAACACGTAACGCGCCTGTTGCACGAATTTGATCTTCCTTCTAGTATCTGTTGCGTGACCATGCTCTCTGGCGCAAATCTGATTAGGATACAACCTGTACTGCGAGTGAGCAAGAAAGACGGATCAATAAAGTATCCATTGTATACCGTTGTCTCGCTTTCTACGGCTCCAGATGTGTAGCGAGATGGTGAGATACGTTGCAACGTGTAAGTGAGTGAGGTAGCTCAGGAACAGGTAAGAACGTATGCTGAACATTCGATTTTATGTTTTATAAATACGAAGATTAGGTGGAACAGGTGGATTATACACATTAACTAAACGGGATTAGGTCCAGCCTAATCTCGTAGAATACCTAATACTCGCATCTGTTCTAATAAATACGACTCATATCTAAAATGATAGTTAGTATAGTCTAAGCAATTCGTGCAAAATTATTCTCTAACTATTCCAAAATATCAAAAATGCACAACATTGATATTCAAGTTTTCACTTTTGCTACCACTCCCGCAATGTCACCCGTTTTTTTTACATCGCTCCTTTTATTTTTCTTTTAAATAGTAATAATAGTTACCAACCAGTAACTTTACTTTTTAATTACACAATATGGGTTCTACTGTCAATACTATACAAACTCTTTTGTAACTGTCACGAAATAAACTTTGACTTCTTATAAAACGTCAAACTAAATCAAGTTTATTAAGAAAACAACGTATTAACTAAAGGGTGTTTGTCATATTTATCAATGTCCGATCACCCCCTTGAAGGTACGCGTCGAACCGTGTCAGATCCTAACCAAACTGCCCGCGGCCACGATTAGGAAACGAGTTGATTCTTCTATCTTTGTCTATGACATTAGAAACGAAAGAGATAGATTAGTAATGTGAAAAGGAAAGAGCAGGTTTGGAAAAAATTTAAAGTTACTTGTTTGACAGGTTTCTAACAAGAAACGTGGGTGCCGTTGTGCATTTAGTACCCAATTGTTAGGAACTGGGGGTCTAAATGGACGAAAATGGAGCTTGTTGATGTAATAGAAACTCTTTAATGATAATCGGAACTTGTCTCCTTTAGCCCGAACGTTGGACTTGATCTATTATAGTAATTCCCTAACTTGTTAAACTGCGCGGATTACTCATATCCATAAATCGAATCAAATAATTTGCACATTCCCTCAAATACGAATGTCATCAAAAAATCTCTATGAGCTAGCGCTATACACTCTCTCACTCATCGCATCGGATCTTCCTTCCTGTCTCGAGCGGCTAGAACCCGGGTCCTTTAAGCGGTGCGTGAAAACACACCACACTAGGCCGCCATATGTGGGTCACCATGCTGCATTGTCCTTATTTGCATTGAGGATGGTGACCACCACTCTTGGATTCTGCTTATGCTTTCCATCAGGCAGAGTAGAGTCTCAAAATGACTGATTTAGGCAGCTAACATAACCTGGTAAATAGGTCCAGATGTAATTCGACCAGAACGAGGGTACTCGCTCACAGCCTATATTACTTACTGCTCGCTTAAACATGTGGAGTTGCCGTGGTACACAAAGCCTACAATTCGTCTCAAAACTTTGAAGTTCCAGTTATCCTTGTGTTATGCCAAACACTAACAAATGACCCACGTGTTATATTTCCTCTATGTTATGAAAAAGAACAAACCGCAGGTATAAAACCTCTTAGATCGTTTCACGGAATTCGTAAACTACAGTATCAGATGTAAAAAAAAACTATAATTCTACTTTTTTGAAAACACCGTACTTTCTAAAAATGAACCTATACATCCTTTGATGTTTTCACCTTTACAATCGGTCGAACGGTTCTCAAGCGACTGGACACTCCCTAAAGCACTCTTCACATTTTAGACGGGGAGTTTGTTCTACCACCCCCCACGCTCTCTCCATACACATCAAAGTTTGTATGAAAGGGCACTTAGCTTTAAATGATACTCAACCTGCTTTGATTTACTCTATAGCCTCTGGTCATTATGTGTATGTTGTTCTTGATGAAAATATATAATATTAACTTCTTTGACAGGTATGTCAAAAGTAAAAAAAAAATGTTGTCGTTTTTATAATTGGAACTATTTTTTTTTTCTTTTGGGAATCTTTAATTTACGTTTGACCTAGAAGACACTACCTAAGTAATATCTTACAGTGTCACAAGTCTCAACATATTTGTGATGTTAGTTTATATGATGACTTAATTGTATTTTAACGAAATAAAACAATAAGTAGAAAGTAGTGCTGTATAGGTAGGCTACGTAACAAATTACAGTACACTAACAGTCGGTACCTGTAACCCATATCTGTCTGTACATTAATTTAGTGAGCAATGAAGTTGAATGAATAAATTTAATGCCTATAAACGACCAATTCTTGTAAAACACAAACAGCATAATTCTACGTTAGTACAGAGATATATTTTAAGTACTTAATATAAAAATATGTTATATAAGCTTACATCATTGTGAAGACATAAGGAATAATATTCGTAAAACGATTATAATATTATTCTATATTCAAATTACAAAATAAAAAGTACTTTTTTTATGATTTAAATCAAAGACAAACATGAAGCATATGGCGCGAAACGTTACGGTTGCGCTCCTAATTTGATTTGATTACAATTTGAATATTACGAACAAATTGACAGTAGTTGTCAAAATAAGGTCTGATGACCATGATGACCCCGCATGTGTTCGATTTTTAAATTAGATTCTTAGCAGATTATATTTGTTAAGCTTAAAATGTATTAAAATGAAAAGTAAGTTTGTTAAGTAAGCAGAACGATGACTTGTCTCCTAATAATATATGTATACTTGGGTCAACAGAGACCAGTCAAGAGATATTTTAGGGCACGGGTGTGTGCGCAAACACAGGTTCACTCACTGACCCTCACTCAATATTAATAATACTCTGATGAGATGGCTATTCGACATAACCGGCGAAAGACCATGTCTTCCAAATCTCCAGATTTTTATTGAGCATTTCTATGAGGCACGACCCGAGAATCGAACCCGAGACTTCTTGATCGGCATTCGCATACGATAGTCAGATCATCAGTGATTTACTGTATATCATCACACTAGCGACACCATTGGGTATATATTTATACCAGGCCAGTGTTTTTTCTTAACCTTCAAATATTTGTTAAAAACAATTATTGTAGAATAATCATTTATTTAAATGGCTTTGTCAAAAAATTATCTTTACTAAATAGGTAACAATTGGGTACGTTTGTAAAATTTGTAATAAAATTTATTCCACCATCTGGATTTGCGTATCGGTAATCAATAATATTGGAAAAATGCTAACTACATTACTTGGTAAATTAAATCATAATTAATAATGTCATAGTCAAGTCCAAAACAGATTCCAGAATTAGAAATTCGAATGCTGGTGCCGTCCTGTCTACCACGGCAGACGCTACGGCACCTACCTGACTTCAAATCCCTAATGTATCTCTTTTACACATGTTTTGTATTAGTAAGAATGAGCAAGATAGCATTCCACCGTTCCTTTCAATTGAATGAAACGATGAAAAAATATGGCGCGTACAATTTTGTTTGTTCTAGCCGCCCGAACTGACCCATGTCATTATAAAGTGTTATCTCACATGAATATATTTTTAATGTTGAGGTTTTTCTTTTTTAAATTGTGAGGAATGATATTTTTTTAATATATCGAGTATAGGGTGTAGTATATGTGAGAACATTAGACAAAAATATTTTAGTAATGCTTTTACACTTGTGTTTTAGGTGGTCACCACCATCAGTGGCAAAAGAAGTATTGGAGAAGGACAATGGATCACTTGCTTCAAGTGAAAAGAAAATTTTTAATAAATACCACATTATCATAAACATTTTAAACAAAAACATATATTACAACACATTGGTAAAATAATATTGATGACATAACATAATTCTTTTTTATTCTTCTACAACGTAATCATATTTTTCTTTATGTAATTCAAAAAGTTAATACTCCTGCGCCTTACTGTTGTTACTGCCGATGCCCTCTGCCCCACCACGGCGACATAAGACATTTAATCAAGTAATTCTATTTACGATTAAAAAATTCGTACCAATCTTTGTTTTTTTTACCCTTTGGGCTGGATCCTTGTTTTTAATCGCGACCATCGTAATAACGACCTAAAAAATATTATGACAGGTTTGTAAATAATTATGTGTCCACTTTGCATATACTATGGCCACCAGCGCCCGCGCATGCAAAGTGATCGAACTCGGTTTTATTAAAGGTTTTATTAATGTACCACGATAGTCGGAGGCATTTTTATATGCCTACCTTGCTCCCGAACGAGCCAACGTGACGTGGGAATCGAGTGCGGTGACTTTTAAAAATTTTTTTCAAAGGACTATCGCGTATTTAAGTTTTCGTTTATTTTGATTGTGTATGTGTAGGAATATCAGAGTTTATGAATGATAGTGTTATTTGAGTATCATTATGGATAATAGTATTTTTTAAGTTATACTCTTTTACATTTAAAGTACCTCGTTTAGAATTGTCACTTCGACTCTGGGCAAGCTGTAAGTTTTGTCAAATATATGTTTAAGTATCTGTTATTAAGATGCGTTTAAATGTACCTTGTCCTCTTAGAAAACCTTTAGGTTTGAGAAATATCTGAGGTTATAATGATATCATCATTGTCATTTAGATGTTTAAATAAGATTTACCTACGGCAATTGTAATAGTTAAATCTGTAACATTTAACTGTAAGAATGGTTTTGATATAACTTCGTGGAAGTATAAGTTTTCTGGAACTGTTCTAAAAGTAACTATTCTACTTCTTTTTTCTTATTTGTTTCTAATTTCCGAGTGCAACTGGGCTATGAGCGCCTCTCTAACTATTTTAGTTTTGCAAAAACCATTTGTTTAAAAATTTAGTTTTAACAAGGAAATTACAGAGTCTATGTCACCCGATACATTATTACAAATCTATTGAGTCCTCATTCATTAAAATCGGCTTAGTAGTTTAGACACCACGGTGGAACAGTTGCTTCAAAAAAATATGAAAAAAATCTTCGCATGTTAATGAACTTCCTTGGAAACACTTCCTAAAGTGTAAAAACTACACCAAACTCGTTTAACCAAGATTAAGATTGCATAACCCAAAAACGAAACGCCAAAGGCACACACCTTTATCTCCAAACAGCTTTTATAACAATGGCTTACAAAACGAACAATACTTAATTCCAACTGACAATGACTTGGCAAAATGCCCCCAGTTTATCTAGCTAGACAAAAACCGGACATCGGACATTCCCGGACCGTCCCCTAACCTGCTAAGTCGCCGTTAAGCTCTCCGACCACATTTCCCATAAAATAAGATTTAAAACAGGACTCATAAATAATATTTACCTTATTATTCATTGTCGCTTCATTGTGTGGAGCAATTTAATTTAACATGGTTGGTGCGACCGCCTCTTCCATGGTGACTGGTGACACCCCTGGTTACCCTGACATTGTAAATCATTGAATGATTTTATAGTTTTTCTTCTGTTGTTTAGAAATAGTATGTTTAGTTTCTACATTTCTAACGTATACTATAATTAGCGTTACTTAAGGGCGTGTTGTCAATTGTGTTTAGAATTTATGGGTAAAAACAGTATGAAGGAATTGAGGAAAACAAAAACAATAGGTTAATTTGTACATATGATTTCCTGACTATGGTATATTTACACGCATACAAGGTTAAACTAAAAACCAAGAAGAAGAAAACTAAAGAATTAGTAGTTGAATTGAACTTCAGCCAGGTCTATCGCAATCGCCCCAGGCTTCCAGTTTAATAATTATAAGAAATCTTTAGATTATAACATTACCTAACACATTGCTGAGAAGTTGGCCAAATACAGTAAACATGCTATACAGGTTACGCAGAATATTCAACATTAAAAGTATAGGTTTCAAATTTAAAACATACCCAGTACTTGCTTTATTTAGCTGACAATGGTAAACAGAAAAATGATAACATTAATAGATTACATATAAAATCATTTTTATGATTAAGTAAAATTTTATGAACTGATGGTATATGGATACGCAACTAACTAAACAGCCTGGCGTAATACCGAAACTTACCTGTGAGCGATGACGACAAAACCACTAAGATTACTACTATATATACAATTTACAAATCAATTTGCTACATTTTGAGTTGCGACTCAATATAAATTATTAAAGAAGTCCAATCGTCAATTGACTAAAGAAAGAAAAAAGTACTTATACAAAGAAAAAAGTTTCATTATCTTCCGCGCTAGTCGAGACTGTGTTACGGCAAGGTAAGATTCTCTTTCAGAAAAAGTAAACATATAGTACATATATATAGTGTGTAGTATATTTTCTTTTGATGAGATGGCAACCAGCCGGATCAGTCTTCAATTCGAAGTCTTTGAGTCTTCAAGTCTAGACATAGCACACGAGGTCTGGGTAGACTAGACATCGGTCGATGGCGCTGTACGGCGCACCGGTGTGGGCGTCGGCTCTGACCGCCCAGAATAAGGCGCGCCTCTGGCGCCCTCAGAGGGTATTGGCGGTCAGAGCCATACGCGGATACCGCACGGTGTCGACCGAGGCGGCGTGCGCCTTGGCCGGTACACCCCCGTGGGATTTGGAGGCGGAAGTGCTCGCCGAAGTTTATCGACGGGTGGCTGAATTCCGGGCGGAGAGTGGCGTTCGCCCTCCGCCCGAAGAGGTGCGCGAGTGGCGTGAAGCCGCCCGTCGAGCCACCATGGTTCGGTGGTCGTCGCGGCTGGAGACTCCACGTGCTGGCTTCGCCACCGTGGAGGCGCTCCAG
>PKRV01000038.1:1147100-1157124 GCA_003709505.1 Hyphantria cunea | reverse complement strand
AGTTTTGAAGTGCGAGGCAGAAAGTTATTAGTAAAGATCATATTTACAGAATATCATAATGATTAATTTAAAATTAATGACATCAAACATTACGCGCGACGACGCGATAAAATTTTCCCGTACAAAAAATACTCAACGCAGCAAAGAAGTTTTGTGAGGGCAGCATGCCATCCGGACCCCTCCCAGCGCCTGCCCGCACCGAAGCGGGCTCCGTCGTCTGATGGTAACTCTCAATTAAGGCGACGTACGGTACACGCGAAATATCGCCCCCTCGCGGGTGGCCTATGTAGCGGATTTGTATTTGTAGCATCATTAAATAGGGTAGTTAACACCTTAATCAAATCAATTACTTTTGATCATCTTTCAAAACGATAACTGTATGAAAATTATACTTAGAACTAACTTGTTACGTCGCTGTTTAATACTACTTAATTGAGCAATATATTACAATGTTAATTTGACACGAACATATTTAAGCAATATTTGGACAAGATATTTTGAATTATCTATCACGGCCAGACTGACGAGTACTTCGCTCTCGAAGTACCCATTTTTTTTATTGAATATACATATTGTACCTGCTGCTTTACTGTGTATTTAAACAGCAGTTTTTTTTGGGTCTTTGACCTTGACATACAAGCATCTATCACCCGCTGCAGTGTGAATTTCAGTGAAGTATCAGGGCAAAGATCGACCAGCGGATTTTCTTTGTTCTTTGTTTTGTGACTTCTGACCGTAACCTATTAACCCTATCTATCACTGCATCAACGAGGTAGTCAATTATGAGTTTGTACAAACAGGTGGTCATTAATTAACACAGTTCTAAGATTATTTTTTGAATTCGGTATCTTTTAATAAGCTTTATTATATATACCACAAAAACCACATCGAGGTATACCAATATTATGAAAAGTTGAAGAGTTGGTTTGATTTAACGCACTAATCTTAGGAACTACTCATTCTAATTGAATATTTACCGAGGTACGTAACCACAGAATAACTAAGAGTACTAACGTGAGGTTACAGGCTTTGTAACATCACGCTATCACCAAACTGAACCGTGGGAGAGGATTCTGACCTCAAGAGATTGACAATTACCCGTATAGCAATTGAGTTTCATTGAACGACACGATTGAACATGACAAACATATTATTTATTAGGCAATAGCGTTGAGAAGTGAAAAATTTACAATCTTTAATATAAAAAACAGTGAAAAACACTCAAAAAATTAAGGAACAGAACAATTTGCTACATCTCATATCGATGTAGACGTTTTAAAGTTACTTAGTATCTTTTAAAATATATAAATACATCGATATGCGATGGAGAGTGAGCAAATAATAAGACCCAAAAAGTCTACTAAGTCTGTTGTCCATACAATAACTTGTCCTTACAGACTTATCAACGCAGAGCCCAAATCACTGGCGATACAAACTTGACATTTTTAAAAACATCTCTTTAATGTTCTAAGCATACACTGAAAAAGATTTTTTCGGTAATTTGACCCCTGACAAAAAGGACGAATATATTTATTTATTATATATATAATATATTCATTTAGGCCAAGCAAAATACACGGACAATGATTAAAGGAATAAATCGTAGGCTAACATCGTTATAGCTAAAAGAGTGAATATAAAACCATGTACATCCAAAGCATTCATGGCGGTCTGTTAATTAGTATGTTCATAAATCGAAGTCAACAGCAAAGATAAATTGCCTTAGAATTTAGCAAACAAAGACACGATATATTGCCTTTGTGTATGTATAAATCTACATATTAATATAGACTGTTTGTCTGTCCATTCATGCGTTTGTTAAGTTTGAAAACGTAATAACTTAAATGAGTTTTAGTAAAGAGATAAACAAAAACTTTATTAAAAAAAAACTAACTTTTGCCTGTGTCAAATTTCGCGGTGATTCTTTAAACTGTTACAACTTTTTCATTTGTCAACCGATTGAACTAAAAAGATTAAACGTCATGTAAAATTTACCACATTACGTAAAAAAAAACTGTATCCAAAACGAAAAAGCGACTTCGGAGATTAAAGCGCACAAACATAGAGACAAATAGACTATTTTGAGTTCTGTTACTTTAAACTTTTTTCCTTCATTAGTTTTTCTTAAAAAGTTTTAATGTACAAACTTTCTCGTTTCTCTATGAATTTTAGGCTATTTGTATGTTAATAAATATCCTAGAGGATGTCTCACAAACTTTCAAATAAAACTGTTTTTAATAGTAGTATAGATTAAAAATAAATGAAAATCTCCTAAAAGCTAGCCTCATTCGTGTTTTTGTTGACATTTAGCATCTGATTATAATGAAGAAAAATTCAAATATCTTAAAACGTTAAGTTGGTATGTATTCGCTTAAAAAAATACATTTCTGTATCATCTTATAGAGCCATTATCACCATTGAACAGTGCACTGCTAGACATATGCCTCTTCTTAAAAAGATATTTATTTATTAATTGACCTTTACTTTTGACACGATGAATAATCAGCTCCAAATCATGTACTGAAGCAGTAAAAAAACGTAAGGCAGCAGAAAAACAGTATAAGTTATGTATGTCATCTCCTAACTATGAATCACTTTGTAATATAAATAAAAGCACAAGGAAGCTCTTGAAACAAAAAAAAAGAAACAGTTGGATATATAAGCAAATAAATAATTGCCAATTTTCTACTACCAACAAAAAACTTTTCCAAGCCTCACTTTCAAAATTAGTCATACCTTCTGTAGAGCCTGAATCTTTAATTAATGTCCGAATTTGAGGGCCATTGAATGATTCAGTTTTTTTTTATAGCCTCTTTCGCTTTAAAGTCCTGAGAACAAGCGACAAACAGACAGAGTTACTTTTGCATTTAAAATATTAGTAACGATTGTTTGTTGCTGATTGATTGTTGTTGATTGATGACTGCCTTGTTGGTCTAGCGGTTAGCGTATGCGATTGCTGATCATGAGATCTCTTGATTGGCAGTCGCTTACTTCAACCGCTAGACCAACGAGGCAGAAAAAAAACCAATAACAGTATAGTATAATAATAGTATATATATATATATATATATGTATATATATATATATATATATATATATATATAAAGAAAGCTTTGTTTTGTTCGTTTGCATTGAATAGGCTGACCCTAAACATACCTAAGTAAGTGTTTTTTGATAAAAAGCTATGAAAACACCCTTTTTCCTGATTGGTTTTGTAGAAGATAAAACAGCATTAACTGAGAGTAAATGCTGTTTTATCTTCTACATTATAATTGAAATTGGCGACAGAAAAACTATTACGTTAAAATATTAAAATTATTACAAAACACAAAGCAATGTGCAAACTATATAATAATGAATAGTCAGGCAGGATTATGAATTAGTTTAGTGGGAGAGGTTGATATTGAGACTGAATTTTATGCATCAGAATTGGAAGAAGCAGATTTGGCAAAGATGGTGAAAAAATTGGGATCGACCTATGGTTTTTATCTGTAGCTGCAATTTAACGTTCATAAATGTCACTTAGTGTCTTAATATCTTCTTATTAATTAATTAAATTTCTTCTTAAGAATAAATGATTTTGAATTTGAATTTACTAGTCCGTAAATTGCAGTCTATTGTTCAATATAAACCTATGTAAACGCTTACCATCAGGCGATAATTCTGCTCGTATGTCCCCTATTCCATAAAAAAAAACGCAGTTCAATTTTAACTTCACACCACAGACGTATAGATATAGGAACTACAATGTGACGCTAAAAGGCTTCATATTTTCCATATGAAATACGGAACTCTGGATAAACATTGCAAGTTTCATCAATAAAAAATCTGGTAACTACAAATACAACAAAAGATGACATTGTTATAAGTTCAACGCACTTTGATTAAATGAACATTAATGATGTTAAAAAGGTTACAATAACTTATTGTACGGGGATTACAATTAAAAAAACTTGGGTTTCCACTTTGTTATGTGCTAATGACAATATTATTCTAAGACCGACATGTTTGTTCAGATATGGAACCAGAATTTACATACCAAATCAAATAGAGTTAGGTTCAAAAGTGATGTATTTTGATTTCATGTCTAATATATACATTACCTTTAGTTATCTATTCATAAAAGGAATGGATAATAAGATAAGCAATTATTAGTAAACTTATCTACAAAAACAATAAATATCGTCAAAATCGTTACCACTATTTTTAGGACTAGCTGGTATTTACTTAATACTTTAGTAGCTGAATAACATTGTATTTAAAACATCTTGATCAAGTTCACTTCATCCAATGTTCTTATTATGCCATAGTCAAGTACATTCCACATTTATAAAAGGATTGTGTCGTAAAGAGAGTATTTATTTTTAACTCTACTGCAGTTTCTTTGGAGGTCAACTGCATGACACATAAGGAGCTAAATAATTGTCATAGACAATGAAGAATGTTAACTTTTAAAAAATTGTCACAGATTTCAATGCGGCTATTTGAGAAGTTATAATTACATTTTGATGCGAGAAGTTGAGGATTGAATCAATTGGCGTGAAATTGGACCTACCTATAACCTAAGTCCAACAGTGGCCTGCTATAGGCCGATGATGATATAATATTATGAGCATTAATTTTTTTCTGCCCTTAATGTTATTTTTTTAAATTTCAATACGAGCAAACCAGAATAGTACACCAGTCACATTGGCTACTTAAGAAGTCAATTCTAACTAGTATTATAACTCCTTAGATTAGTACAACCAAACATATTAACAAAATGTGCTGTTTATAATATTTGTTCAGTTACAAATTAATCTTCATCTTTTTCTGGAATTTCAGAAGCCCAAATGGTTTCCAGGTCCTATAATTCGTTCTTTTCTCGCTTCTCTCATCTCTTGTGATGTCACCAAACAATACCCACTTTCTATTATATAAAGTTCTCTAGTTACTGTGCCTCCATAGAAAACTATTTCGCCTGGTGGCAGGATGATGTCTGTAGCATCTATTTAAGTTTCATTCATCATTAACATCTGGAGCCACGTAATACTAATAAATAGGTATCGGTAGATTAAAACTGAATAAAACCAAATTAACAGTTTTTTTTGTAATTAGAGATTTTCTTTGCTTGTTAAATTGAAATCGAAGAGGGAAAATTTAGACTCATAACTCAGCTTGAAAATCTCAACCGCGTCTCGTGACAATGAAACACGTGTTTCTTCTCTGTATAAGGTATCCATGTAAAAAATGGATCATTGTATAAATAATGTATTTTCTCTGTCTATTATAGAGGTTGATCCTGCAGTTTCTCTTGAATTTACAACACTTTTCATGGCTTACTAAAAACGTAAAAACTTTATTAGTAAGTAATTAATTACTTGCAAATAGGTGATAAGTTTTTGGCACTCATAGAGTCACTCATTTACTTGGTAGTCAATGTCCATATTTTTAGTTTTGGCAGTCTATGTATGTATGTTCCAGCGTAGCGCCTAAACTACTGAATCGATTTTATTGGTGGTGTCGCAACATCGATTCACATATGTTATATAAACGTAATCAAATATTTTTAACGTAAGCGGGTTATAGTTTTTTAGTAGTCTAGTAAATAACAAAAAAAATATGAAGTATTTATATAGTGGGACAATACCTTGTGGGTCCACTTCTTTCGCTAGTTTCAAGGCGTCACTGTTAGCCAAATCAGTATTTGCTGGTGTGACGGCGAGGATAAGGATACAATCGGACTTCAAATAGATTTTTGATTTTTGTTAGACCACTCATGACAATGAGAGGTATCTATCCTTTTAAGTAATTTTATCGCGAAAAAGTCGTGCTATCGTGAAAACCTGCAAACAGATATTTATTTATTTAATTTTGCTTTTTAAATTGACATTCCAGCTATATTCTGGCCTCCTCCTCCTTCACCTCTGTCACCTTCCTGTAACTGAGGTTAAAGATCATATGAATTCCTTATTTGTATCTCTTCCAATTTTTTAAGTTTCAAAAACAGAATCAAGCACGGAAAATTATTTTTTTATATATTGTCAATATGGACACCGGTAATCGCTTACCATCAGGAGATACGTCTGCTCGTTTGTCCCCAATACCATAAAAAACTGCTTTTTCTGCCAGTCTGTCTTACCTCAATGCTGTATCTAGCAAGTTCAGATATGTAATTCTGGTGTTCTTCTCTGATTTGAGGCAAGTGGACCATCAGGTCGGCTTGAGGAGACGGTGGGTTGGGGCTGGAAGATAATGGCCACCTGAAATAAAGGGAAGAATGAATCTTCTACTATAAATCTCTAGAACTATTTTTTTTTATTTATATCGTTTTGATCTGATACTGTTTTGCCGGGAAACCGTTTAATGTTCTGTAAAGTTTGTGTAAAGCTTTTACTTATCAAGTTTCTTTTAGTTTCAATCTTATTTTTTTCAAACTTTCTAAGCACTAAATTATACTATAATAATGTTTGTAAAGTCTGTTTTTCTTTTATTCGTTGATGGTTTTCAAAAGAGGCTTACACATATTGTTTGATATATTTTAAAAATATTAGCTTTGAAATAAATGCCAAATGTAAATATGGTACCAGTCCAACAAAATCACAATGTTAACACATTATTTACATTTTCATTTGCGGTCCAACAAAGTGAACACTTAAACGCAACCATATAAGCTCTCTTATGACACATTACGTTAAATAAAAAAATTAAAATCATTTCATAAACAATAGGCATGATGACAGTTACCAAGAACCACAAAAATTATATATTTATCCGATGAAATGGGGTTCATAGAATATAAAAAAATATTTTCATATTCAGAGCGAGATTAATAGTAAATTAACAAAAATAAAACTATAAAATACAGCAATCCGCCATGTTAAGTTAAACACCAATCGGAGCGAGTTACGTCACTTATGTAAAAAGCTCAACCCAATCCTCCATAACGGGGTTTACCGCCGCAATAACGCTGCCAGGTACCTAATATTACTCAAGTACTGTACGGTTTAGAGATCTATTGTAATGGTAAGCTTCTTTTTAATATACAATCTGTACTGGTAATATACGTGACACGAGAATTATATATAACAGATTAATATTTTTTAACTCTTAGAAAATTTAAGTATAAATAAGGTTTATAGCTGAAGATAGTTTTTCATGATGATAATGATGATGATGATGACTTTAGTTAACATGAAACTTTTATTAAAACGTCTTGTAATTTTCTGACTTAGTCAATAATTGTACACGACAAACATTTAAGCCGTTATTTAAGATATCGCAAGGTTAAGTTCGGCTCGTGAGGCTTTTTTATTGATTAAAATCGCTTTTAACATTCGATGAATACAGGCAATGCATTACGATAGAAAATGATTACTCATGATATCAAAGCTACGAAAGGCGTATCGCTCCGGTCGAGCCGGCCCATTCATGCCGAAGCGTGGCTCTCCCACGATATAAAAGATATTGTGTACAATTTGTGTAATAAAGCTTGTCTTTGGTTTTCGACTCTACTTAATTTGTAATCAAGGTGAAATTAAGTATTGAACATTCAAGGCAATTGATTGCGTATTAGACTTTTAGAAATAAATTAATATACATTAAAAACAGTAATAGCAATTTGTAATATATAAGTGTACATTGCGTACAGACAATTACCGTAACCTAAGTAATAAATAGTGTTTTGTTGAAATTTGCGGAACAAGTATTTAAATTTATCACTCTAGTCCTTATTTATACATACATCTTAAGTTAATCTTAGCGGTTCCAAAAATGTATAAGTGCTAGATTTTCGAGAACTGTAGCCTGAACGATGCAAATTAACTTTGTGACCTTTAGGAACACCAAAATATAAAAGTCTAGCGAACTGAGTTGAAGTTGATGTTGACTCATTTTATCTAAAACCTAAAATCTTTGTAATTATTAGATACATACAATTAGATAAATCTGAAAGTTTAGGCAGATAGATGAATGTACAGATTCAAATAAAAATGTATTTACAAAAAAAAGTATATAAGCATTAATATCAGTTGTCTAGAACCCATAGTGCAAGCTCTGCTTAGTTTGAGACTAGATGGCTTTGAGTGTTAAAATTTCTGAACATATTTATTTATTTATATTATTAAAATATCAATTTTCTTTACATTTCGTCACTTCAACTGTCAATTGCTGGCCATAAGCTCCTCTTTAGAATGGAGGTTACGTTTCTCATCTATACATCTATACAATTAAATAAAATTGTAGTGTCTGTTTGTAATATTAAAATAACCGTTTCACACTAAATGCATTTGTATGTTTTTCAATTTTTGTCTGTCTGTCTGTTTGTTCCGGGTTACCTCTGGAACGGCTGGTCCGATTTCGACGGGTCCTCACTAGCTTTGCCCTTTAGCGTTGCCCGCGGTTACTACAAAAAACGCGAGTAAAACCGCGGGGTTCAGCTAGTTAAGAATACTTCTGCCACCACACGTTGTTTACTAATTAAGGCTTTCCTGCCATNAAATCTCTAGAAGAAGAAAGACCTCGTCATCATCCACAGCTGCTTCCTAAATAATAAAATATTTATATATTAATACACAGAGCAAAAACTTTATACCGCTTTTTAGGAAACTAGCGTTATAATGTGTGCTAGGGGCACCTCACAATCTGTTTGAAGTCGGTGCTAAGCTAAAAGTAATGCGAATAAATAAATAATAAATATTCCGGACATCTAACACACAACGCCATCTAGTCCCAAACTAAGCATAGCTTGTACTATGGGTACTAGAAAACTGATATAAATACATATATACATTTTTTTTGTAAATACATAAATATCATACATATCATAGTACAAGGTTTGTTAAGTTTGGAGCTAGATGGCGTTGTGTGAGATATACGATATTTTTTAAAGTTAGTCTAATGTACATAGACTTTAGAACTAAGTTTTACCCGCGGTTCCGTCCACATATATGTATGTATGGCAGTAAATAGTAGCCTATATTCTTCCTCAAGAATCAAAGCTTTTCCATGACAAATTTTATTGAAATCGGTACAGTGGTTAAGCCGTGAAAGCGTTATACACTATCAGTATGAAAGTATGGATACGAAGTTTTATGAACATGTATGGATGTTTGTCACGCTTTCATCCAAAACTAGTGAACGAATTTAAATGAAACTTTGTATTAATATTGCTGATACATCAGGCTACTGTATACCGCGATAATCGACATACTTGCGGGCGGATCCGCAGGCTAAAGCTAGTTTAATCTACATTTAGTATTTACCGCAGTCGAAACTCCACTTCTCCTGGCTCTAAGGGGAGGAACTCCTAGAGTTGCGGGTTTCGTGGATGATGGATGTTGCTTACCGTGAGGTCGTTTGGCAATTTGCCCGCTTATACCACAAAGGAAACTAAAAATAAGCAATAATTCGGCTAGAACCGAAATCTATTGCATATTCCTTTTATATACCTTAAAGGATTAAGTTTGGTAGCTATTTACCTCAAATACAAACGAAAATGTCAACCACATATATTGTTAATTTGGATTGAAAACTAATCGTTAACTATTAATTACTGTTAATAAAACTAGACGGACATGAATTTATTCAAACACGAATTGATTAATTATTAAATAATAATTGGTTACACACAGAGTAATATAGGCACATGATAGATAAACACGTAAATATAATAAATCGTAAATTAAATTATATACAACTACTAGCTGACCCGGCAAACGTTGTTTTGCCATATAAATAATTTCCTAGCAATTTCTAGTGTAGACAAAAAATCGCTTATTGTAAGTATGTATGTATGTTAGAATGTGTATATTGTATGTATGTAAAAATGTGGTATATGCGTGAAATAAGCATGGAGCGCTGTGAACGATGGAGGAATATAAAATCAACAAAAGGCAAACATTATTTTTAAGTTATTATAATTTATTCCTTAAAATTATATATCATTAATTAAACAATTACGACAGTAACAATATTAAACAATATCAATCTCTTAATGCTATAGCGTGAACAATGTTTTTTGTTAGTCCATCTTTAGCTAACACAA
>PKRV01000038.1:1126843-1139504 GCA_003709505.1 Hyphantria cunea | reverse complement strand
ACCCAAGGGTTGAAGAGTTGTGGTGACTACCTCAAGTGGCAAGATAACAGACTACTACAATATTTATATGTTGTAAAATGAATACATTTATTAAAAGACATAATTCACAAGTATTATGACAAATAACTTCATCATGACGACAACTAAGAGGTCTAGCATATAGGTGCAATGAGTTTTGAAAAATTATAAATTTATATAATTTCTAATTTAATATAATACCAATTTCTAATGAATATAATCTATATTTACACATACATACAACATACACATACATACATTCTTACGTGTTGATAAATCGAAAAAAAGAGTATTCCAAGAGATACATAAATAGCATTCGTGAAAGAAATATCTATCAGGTTTTTAAAAGGAAATTTAAAGCATGTGAGAATTTACCAAGAAATGAAGAATTTATGAACCTCATTCATTTAATTCCTTGCCAACAAATATTGAGGAATCTCGTCACTGTAAGATGACGTTAATACTATACTTTTCAGGTCTCTGAGGGTTTAATGAAATTTCACAGAAGGGCGCACTTTATACATCGTAAAATAAATACGAGGTTATGGCGAAGAAAACAATATTCTTACAGCCCGCCGAGTGAGGGTTCAGTGGTTTTAAACACTTTCATATCGTTCTTGAAGATAGAGCTCATAGTATATGGAATTCTAAAAATATATACATAGTATACTGTGTTGAGTGACTTTTATGTTTTGAAACATTATGTAATAAAGTTGATATCTATATGTACCAACAAGGAAGTTAAACCATCAATCGGGAATACCTTTTTGACTGGTCGATATACCGTTTATTTCAGTCATTTCTATTGCAATACTATGGACACAGAAAGAACAGTCTAATTTGTATTTTTATTTTGATTCTAACTAAATTTAATTATCAAATACTTAATTTATTATTATCATTACGATTAAATTTAAACTATCAAATTTTCGGACATGTTTTTTCTTTGAAATATTTGTTTGACTGTTTTTAATATTAGTTTTTATTATAGAATCTAAATGGGGTCATATATTATTATGACATGATTAAAGATAAAGATCTTTGTATATCTACAATTCTGCAAATAAATTAATAAATCATTTGGAAGCGTGAAGCCATAGATCGAACTAAGTAGATATGATCGTCAGTATAATTATATAGTTAAGTAAGAGGGCATATAAGATTTATAGAGATGGTGTCAGGCACAAAATAAGAACTAAATTCAAATAAACGTTAATTTTCGGTTGTACAGAAGCACGACGAGTTCTGGAACTTAAGAACCAGTGTCTGGAACAGACGTGAGTGGACGCCATAATCTTTAACAAAGACGCGTTATTTTAGTAGTACCGCTAACGAGCACACGTATGACCTAAGTTTTCCTTTTACAGGCCATATCCTCAAATCATTTCTTAGTTTATGTATCTTATCTATCTGGCTTATCCCAACTATCTTCCCGCAAATTTTAGTCCTTCAGTTAAAAAACTCTATCATCTCTTCATTTTTAATACAGTATTTATCATGTGAAGTGGTTATTGAGATTTGTTACTATAGTCCTTAAAACATAGCTTGAACCGTGTGACAACTGTCACACAGATCAGATTTGTTGCTGTCAGAAGTTTTGAGTTCAATCTCCAACCGGAAGAATATACAGAGAACGTAGAAGTAGAATATTTCTATTTCATCATCATTTAAAAGTCAAATTAAAACTTTAAAAGCAAACTTTCTAAAATATAGCTCGATCTCTGTGACAGTCGTCACTAGAGCCAGTTTAGGACTTACAAGATACGTTTTAGGTGTGGTTTTTTTTGGTATTTACAATGTAAGTGGGCTATTCCAAAAATAGTTAGTGAAATGAAAAATAATTAGAATATAAAAAAATATTTACAGCTTTTCAAAATATCCCCCTCCAATCCCAATACACTTATACATTCGGGTGAACCAGCTTTCAAAATATTTAAAAAGTAGCTCTCCCACGGTAAAAAGGCATTTTCAAGCCTAATTTAAATCAATCCTTTTTTATTTCAATCCAAGAATAAAATAAAATAGTGAAATAAATAAAATGATAAGACCCATCCTTACTCACAAAGATTTAATCTCGCCAATAGGATTCAATTCGCGTCTTCCAAGTTTCTGATCGAGTTTTCATTGTTTATTACCAATGTTTGGGATGACCTAGGGTTGCGTCTGTGAACAAATATTAAAGAATATAGTCAGTTATAAATAATATTGTATTCAACGAATAAATTAATTAAATCAAATTGTATCCAGGGAAATAATTCCATACTATTAGCAGGAAGATGCGAAGCCTGAAGTTCGATTATTACTACTATTAGTAGGTTAATTTATCAATATTTCTTTTTGTACAAATACAAAATTGTATTTTATCTAAAATCACTGCATTTAAAGACATTTCCAAGACATAGTCATATGTCACATGTCAGAGACGAGGGGTTCGACTCCTAAGCAGGTCAAATCGTTGTGTGATAAATAATAAAATTAGTCAGGTATGTATATAGAACTTTGTTTACAAACCACTGTGTGCGATGTCCCACAAAGTTAAAAATGTTCGTTATTAACTTGAATGAAAATCAGACAGTGAAACAATAAACATTTAGACGTTGAGTTAAGCTTACAACTGTTGAGGCTGAAAGATAATTCTTTTTGGATGAAGAACAAAGAAGGTTTAACTTTATACTCGAATTCCCACACGTAAACTTTAATTAGATTCGTCTGTATTATAGAAGTAATATAGACACCCGGTGGCACAAAAACAACAAAAAACACAAAATTNTTCAACGAATAAATTAATTAAATCAAATTGTATCCAGGGAAATAATTCCATACTATTTGCAGGAAGATGCGAAGCCTGAAGTTCGATTATTACTACTATTAGTAGGTTAATTTATCAATATTTCTTTTTGTACAAATACAAAATTGTATTTTATCTAAAATCACTGCATTTAAAGACATTTCCAAGACATAGTCATATGTCACATGTCAGAGACGAGGGGTTCGACTCCTAAGCAGGTCAAATCGTTGTGTGATAAATAATAAAATTAGTCAGGTATGTATATAGAACTTTGTTTACAAACCACTGTGTGCGATGTCCCACAAAGTTAAAAATGTTCGTTATTAACTTGAATGAAAATCAGACAGTGAAACAATAAACATTTAGACGTTGAGTTTAGCTTACAACTGTTGAGGCTGAAAGATAATTCTTTTTGGATGAAGAACAAAGAAGGTTTAACTTTATACTCGAATTCCCACACGTAAACTTTAATTAGATTCGTCTGTATTATAGAAGTAATATAGACACCCGGTGGCAATTCTCTTATTCAGTAATAGATAATCGAAGAAACTAATTTTAGTCTAAAGTAATTAATAAAAAATTAGCCCTCGGCACAGCTCAAACTTATCTACAAAGATTTTGATGGATTCGTTTAAGCTATTACGAAATGTCGAAATCAGTGAAACGATCTTATCGCTTTCTACCGAAAGCAATTCATGTTAGGTACATTTTAATGTACACATTTGCCCATCACAGCCTTTAAAAGTCCAGTACTGGATATAGACTCTGGCCTATTACACACTGGCCATTGGTTAGTATTGAGTTAGGTTCAAAGTTGGGATTTAATAACTTTTGATCTATATCCATACGAAAATAATTGTAGTTACGATGACAGCACGCTAAATGAAACAAAATTTAAGGTACAAATGAACTGAGTAGTAGATTCGTTTGACAATCATAATAGCAAATGCAAAAGCAAAAATTAACAAACACCTGTGCGCCAGACCAATTCCAGTTCTCCAGCTCCACTGAAAACAAACATGGAGTTACAATGTTATCGTTCACCCCCATGTGGGAGCTGCTGATAACTGCGCCAATGTGTCGCACAGATTTGCCAACAAATGCTAGGTCTCCTCAGCCAATATGCGATAGACAATGCCTTGTATTATACCTTGTCCTGTATTTTCGGCTAATGGTGTGTTTTGCCCATTAACTTAGCGATGAAAGGTGTCATTCCCAATACATTTGTTAGCTTTCTATTATCCTTTACGTTTGAAGAATTTCAACTTGGCTAAGGATCTGGTTGTGCAATACTCATATTAGTAAAACCGTTTAACTCTGATGTGTGCTCTCAGTTAAATATAAATTTAAGTTTTTAAGCTGACTAAGACCTTTTCACCATAAATGCTTAACGGTTTTGCTATCAGATAGTAACATTCAGACCATCTACGATTCAGAATATTATATTTTAGCATTGAAGTACAATTAAAGGCAGAATACTTACCAAGCTACGTTTTAATGTTGTAACATAACTATAGTAGTTAACATTTAATTATTATAGGTCCGTTAATTTTACTACTTGTATAAAGTAAGTACACTTTTAAAGTTTTATTCATATTACTGACTGACTGACTCGGCCTTGCGCCTGATTTCTCCCCGGTCGTGTCGGATAACCGTCCCATCGATTTATGAGTATGAAGGAACAGAGAGTGCCCCTGTGTTTGCTCATACACTTGTGCACCATAATATCTTTTGCGTGCTGCAATCAGCGTAGCTCTGCTACCTCTAAAAATGTATGTAATATATTTATGTTAACTTTTACTACTAATAATACTTTACTTACTAATTATATTTATGTTAACTTTTCGTGGCCAATGTCAACTAATTCACGACTGCTGTTCTGAACTAGTGTTCTTTGGCAGCTAAAGTACGAGAAATCTATTGACATCATCAAATATAGAAGTAGGATAGAATAAATGTTTCAAATCAATCCCTATCTTTTTTTTATTTTTAGCACCAAAACTACCCATGACTTTGTCTTTCTTCAATCGATTTTTCGTATTTCATGAATTATGATTATTGTTTAAAGTGAAAAAGCTGTAGAACTAAAGAACATAAAAACCTTCAAATTACAAAAAGAAAACTATCTTTTTATAATTTGAGCTTAAACTGAAATTATTTTTATATTATGTAGAAGCCAAACGAGAAGACGAGTCATAAGATTTTTTTCATTAATATCATATTGGCCCGGAAATACCGTAGGCACGGGACCCGTGGAATGAATAGACATGGTGCTACTTCATACACTTAATCCGTTCCGTTAATAGATAGTACTAAAATATGTATCGAGAAAAAAACTATAGCCAAAACCTAACACAACCATAGTTCTAGTCTGCTTAGTTACATTATTGAAATCCATAAGCAAATCGAAACTAACCCCGTTATAAATTACTGTTTTTGCACCAACTTATATACTTATTTTTGTAATGTTGACTATGTGATGGATAGCAAACGGCATCATTTCAATATTCAAAAAAGGACACAGTTTACAGCGCGCTAGGTGAGTTAAGAAGTATATTTAACATTTTCAACAGCTACAACTGTTGATAAGGATCGTTGAGTTTAAGAAAAATAGCTTAGAAATAAATACTTCGTAATCCAAAAATACATAAAAATCACGAGTGACGCTCTTCCAATAGAAAGTCTTAATAAATAAAGTAAGGAGGTAAAATAATGTTTAACGTAGTAGAAGTGTGTGACTTCTACACAATTTTTTTACTTGAAAGTTTGAAAACCAGTCAACGCGGATTATCTTTACGGGATCGTAATAATATTAATTAAACATTTTTAATTATTTTCACAATTTTAAAATAACTTATTAGCAAATGCAGTTACACTTACACCTACTACAAAATACACTCCAGACTATTTCCAGAAAAAACGTAATGACTTTACTGTGACAGATCATCTGTAGGCACAAACTTGTACAAACAAACCAAACACTAAAATCTATCTTATCACAAACTAATAAAGTTTATGATAAATTTCACATGTAACATGTTCTGTAATGTAATGCGCTTTTAAGATTAAATGAAAAAGTGTCTAGCACTGCTTATTGTTTATTAACCTACAATTATTGTACGACACATTTTTATAAATGTCAATACTTTCGGTAAAAATACACGTAAAATTCAATCGTCTAATCTATAGTTATTTTAATACATCTCAAATACAATCAAAATTAAATATGAATAGCTTTAATGATCGAATGAAGTTCTATGAAATGGTTACTGAAAAATAAATTGTATCCTAAAATGACAAAAACGTTACGCACATGTACGTCGATTTGTCCGTGAGTACATGTACGTCAGCAGTGCAGTATGTAGTTTATGATAGACTTTAAGTATTTTTTTCAATTTCTGTATTTATTTCTTTATTGTGTAAATAAAATAGTAAATTAACAAACGTTGTACGAGTAACAAAGTTGTATAACAATTAGCGTTCTAATCAAGAGAAGACAAGGTGAATAGTAGTACAATACTTTTTTTTTTTCTTTATTATTTAGGGACTTTTAGCCTATTAGGGTATGCCAGACCCATATGGCCTTAACTTAATCAAATAACATTTAAATATTATATGCTAAACTGTACAATTTTATAGCTTTTTTTGATGTTGGTATAGCCAAAACACTTTGAATTATACCGACATCCAAATAATTCAAGTTCAACTGCTCCATTATTAAATTTCTTTTAGATTGATTCTTGACACATTCCATCAACAAATGTTGAACGTCGTCCACAATGTTACACATCTCACAATTTGGTGAGTTAGCTCTACGTATTAGATATTCAAATTTTTTTGACGGAATGTGTCCAGAACTTAATCTATGAGCTATTGTAACCCACGATCTACTTATTACTTTGTAGCAAAGTAATTGCGATTAGCATTTTTTATTATTATCGTAGCGAATACGCCGTGTCTGCAGACATAGGTACCTGACACGGCGATAATATTGGAGAGAATACGGCCTTTAAACCACATTCAGGATATTATTTCTAAGGCCAAGGCTAGTGCCCTTTTCTAAAAAGAAAAAGAGTATCGGGATTCCAACACAGGAGGGTGNTTTATGATCAATTTCACATGTAACATGTTCTGTAATGTAATGCGCTTTTAAGATTAAATGAAAAAGTGTCTAGCACTGCTTATTGTTTATTAACCTACAATTATTGTACGACACATTTTTATAAATGTCAATACTTTCGGTAAAAATACACGTAAAATTCAATCGTCTAATCTATAGTTATTTTAATACATCTCAAATACAATCAAAATTAAATATAAATAGCTTTAATGATCGAATGAAGTTCTATGAAATGGTTACTGAAAAATAAATTGTATCCTAAAATGACAGAAACGTTACGCACATGTACGTCGATGTGTCCGTGAGTACATGTACGTCAGCAGTGCAGTATGTAGTTTATGATAGACTTTAAGTATTTTTTTTCAATTTCTGTATTAATTTCTTTATTGTGTAAATAAAATAGTAAATTAACAAACGTTGTACGAGTAACAAAGTTGTATAACAATTAGCGTTCTAATCAAGAGAAGACAAGGTGAATAGTAGTAGCATTTTTTATTATTATCGTAGCGAATACGCCGTGTCTGCAGACATAGGTACCTGACACGACGATAATATTGGAGAGAATACGGCCTTTAAACCACATTCAGGATATTATTTCTAAGGCCACGGCTCGTGCCCTTTTCTAAAAAGAAAAAGAGTATCGGGATTCCAACACAGGAGGGGGCCTTCTACAAACCGTAGATTAGTTTGGGTATGTGAAGATTATTGATATATCAGTTAATTAAACAATCTGTTTATTTTCTACTTTAATATTTCATTAAGATGCATGTGATAGCTTTGATTACTAACTTTGATAGCAAATGTAATATAAGAAAGCATTTATTGGGTAATAATTGACATCAGCTTACTAATCTTTTAAATATAAACTTACATCATAAGATTTTTCGAAGTAAAAAAAAATGAAGGACAGCTAATATTGTCATTAAACGTGTATAAACTCATATAATTTTATATATACCAAATTATATAAGCAATATTCGAATAATCGATATGAAAAAAAAAATTTAAGGTAAAGNGTAATAATAAAAAGATTAGTAAGCTGATGTCAAGCTTACAAATCTTTTAAATATAAACTTACATCATAAGATTTTTCGAAGTAAAAAAAAATGAAGGACAGCTAATATTGTCATTAAACGTGTATAAACTCATATAATTTTATATATACCAAATTATATAAGCAATATTTGAATACCTGAAAATAATAGACACATGTTGAAATGTGGTATATTGATCCCAAACTGCCCTTTCTATTATTAGTTATATTATTAAACCGTCAGTTTAAGTAAACAAGTGTGTTAGACGCGTTGATTTGAATTCAACATCAATAAGATAGTTCGTTAAACTTGTTATCAATATTTAGACATCTGGATGTTGTTTTGTCCGTTTCATTTTTGTCTGTAAAGTTCTCGGCGACACAGGATGCAGATATTCCTAGCGCGAGAGTTGTCTTAATAAAAAGGTTTATGCACCACTGATCATCTCAATCTTAATACTTCCTATAATTGTAATAATCATTTGCGGGGTAAATAAGTAAACCCGGATATTTTGCACAAAAAAAATGTATTTGTTTTCAGGGGATTCCACAATTTAATGAAAAAATTAACATGATGCTAGTTAAGTTGGGAACGGAAGCTTCCATACAAATGAAAATGAAACAGTGCTTGTTGGCAGGGCTTGAGCACGATAAAATTCACCATTCTTTCATAGCCTTATTCTTACGCCAATTCTAATTGTGAAATTATAAACCAAAGCACCTTTTGATTAACTCTCACAATCTTTTTAATTGTAAGTAAACATTGTTTTCCGTAATAAATAAATAAAAGATTAGGTTGGAGCACCTATGAGTCAACTACTATACGGCTGAACTTCGATTTTTTATGCGTAGTGATAACTATCAGATCTCCACAAGCTGACTACCAGGTAACAGCTAAGTTCTGTAGATGCTGTTGTCTTTAGGGCTCCTTAGAGAGTAAAGCAAACATATTTTAGATTGGGTCGTGGTGTAACATATAAGACAACGGCTATCCTAAGTTTGAGGTGAGAGAAGGGGCTGCAATTTCATTTTAACCTGGACTCGGTCTTGGCAAGACTTTTGTACCTTGACAAGAGAGACAGAACTTCATGAACTATTTACTTTTCCAAGGCTCATTTTTGTATATCTTTTGTAGAAAATTACTGAGAAATATTGTCAAAGAACATGTGGTGCTACTGAGATCCTATGGTTCCAATTACGTGAAAAAAAGCTATGTCTGATCGCTGTAGAACACAAGATTAAAGGGCAAACTCTGGAACTTTTACGAGCCGGATACGAATGAGGTGTCGTTAGATAGGGCTAGGCTAGCCCTACCCGAATATGTAGAAATTTTGACTATAAACTTGGAGGGTGTCAAATAATTCGCCAAAAACGTTAAAACTTAAAGATTTTTACCGAACTTTTGTGTTTTTTCAGATGTTGTAATTATTTTCAGTTGTCAATAGATAAATCGGTTAAAGATAATGGTTGGAAAATAAAATTTCTGCCTTATCGACGTAATTTAAAAATGTAATAAAAACAGTATCCACGTGGCTATCAAATAAAAGGGCATAATGTGTACATTTCAAAACGTTAAGTTATACTTAGGCTACTTTTTTTAACTAACTGAGCCCCGCTGTGCTACCTGCGGTTGTAAAGGTACAGCAATAACCGCGGATAACATCGCAGGACTCAGCTAGTATTAAATAAACGTTAATAGAAAACTAACGAATGTATGGGAACGCATTGTCTCTCGGGTGTCGGACTCGAATCGACTAAAAACAGCTTACCCGCCTTCGGAATCTCTGGTACTCATTATAAATATAATAATAATATAAAGGGTAAATACCCTGAGAACTACATCGACTAAACTATAAAATAAAAGTCGTGACCATGGCTTAAGTATTAAAAGTTCAATTATTCCTTAGTTTATTTATTTTATTTATTTATCTTTATTGTATATACATAGTAAGGAATGGTACAACAGGAACAATCACACAATATGTAAAACAATTGGCGGTCTTATCGCTCTCGGCGATTTCTTCCAGGCAACCTTTATTTATAATATTACATCAAATATTATAAAATTGTTCTTATATCTGACTTCTTTCGAATCGATTACCAGAGTCGATTCGACGTTAATGACAGTGATCGATAGGCAGATTAATCGAATATAACCCTGAGACGTTTTAATATGTAGATATAAGGCTTTTAGTATAGCAACATATAACGAGATCTTCAAAGTACATAGTAGGTAGAAAGAGAAACTAGTATTATTATCAACGAAACGAACCCTCTTTGTGACAGTATCAAAAGCGCTTCAACACTGTCAAAACATTTGTTCAGTACCTCGGCTTCCATTGATCATTTCGTCATCATCGATCGATCGAGAAAAATCGTAACAGAATGGCAAAATCTACACCAATTGGTTACGAAGTTGTATACGATACGTTGTACGAATTGGGTACTGCCGAAAAGTCACACTTTCGACGTAACAAAAATATTCCAAAAGCCACATAACCATTGGTACAGTATCTTTAACAGTCTACATATCATTGCTGTAAACCAGTATAAAATATGTGTCTAGATTTGTAAAAGAAGATTTTACAAATCTAGACATAAATCTTATTTTGACATCAAAATTTTAATATCAACAAGAAGCAAACAAAAACAATAAAATGTTTAAAAATATGTTACATAAAACCGGATTTTCATAACGACTAAGAAAGCCGGCAATTATCTCTGCAAAACAGCTTTTTTGATAAAATAAATAGGTTCTTAAAATATACCTGTCATATCTTTGTTTGAATCTATTCGTGTTCATTCAAAGTGAGTCTTTTCATGTAAAAAATGCTTTGCCTTGTCTTTATTTTAACAGAAATTAGGAAAAAAGAAGTTTAAAACAATGACGTCATGAGTTTGTGTTTTCATTCAAATTTATCGTTTTGACAGATGAAAAAAAGTGACTTATTTACTACTAAGGTGTTACCTANTTAAGCCGCCCGAAGGCCTCCAACTAAGCTTCACGACTGTTATCGTATGATAACAACCGGGACCGACTGCTTAACGTGACCTCCGAATCACGGAGACGCTCATGTTAACATGCCACCAGCGGTCACCCATCCAGGTACTGACCGCGCCATCGTTGCTTACCCTCGATGATTGTTTCTAATCACCGAGTGCAACTGGGCTATGAGCGCCACATCACATCACTTGTAAATCTCTCAGGTACAAAATTCGTTTTACAAATTCTTAATCCTCTGAGGAACCCACAGGACAAACTTCTTCACAGTTTATAGACTTCCGCCAACAGATCCGCAGGATTAGACATCGGAAAACACGAATAGACAGTGATCACAGTGCGAAACATATCCATTTGTCGTAAAAACTGTAGTGTTCTCCATCCAAAGACATAACCTAAAAGCGCTATCCTAAGCCAATGGATAGAATCACACATTATACTTCTATATAAGAAAGGTTCAAAGGATGATATTGGAAATTACAGACCTATATCCCTCATTTTAAATGTGTATAAGGTCTTGGTGAAAGTCGTACTGAACAGAGTATCGAACACTCTTGACGAACACGAGAGTACAATTTTTGAAATTTTTGTCTATCTGTCTGTTTGTCACGACTAAACTCTTTAATGGCTACCGACTTTAACGGGATCTTCACTGGTAAATAGCCGATATAATAAGAAATAACTTTTATTTAGGAACAAAATTAAAACTAATGGAATCGTGAACAATATCCGTTTTCAAAGCAACGGAAACAACGGAACGCAGCACACATACAAGAAGCCAGGCTGATCCAGGTTTCATTTGGAAGGAAGGCTCTAGTTTTGTTCATTCATGACAAGTTAAAAGCAATAATTATTTAAATAAAATTTGAAATATTTGTTGTTATGACCACTTTGATTTGTTAAAGCTGCAAGAGGGTGCGCGGGCGCTATGAGTTCATGGGTTAACGTTGCTTTTTGAATATCCGTTTTGTTATTACAGTTTTATAAAATTTGTAATTGATCGATAATTAGTTAAAAATAATTTTATGAATTATGATAAATTTATTTGAGTTGTTAAAATTAAGAACAAATATCAAATCTTGTATTTAAAGAAAAACTAAATTAGATCATTTTATTTCTTACACCCCCCTGACTCGGTTATTAGCATAAGTTTTCATTATACAGAAATTCGACCTCCATAGTTTTGACTAGTGTTTTTTATGATATTATATCCCGGGAGTAATTGGAGGCTGTGCTATGATAATACTTGGTAACGTTGCACCTGTACATAGAATCATTAGTCTATCATTCCTTCTGAGTGAGAATCTATCACACGATCAGGCTTACCTTTTATTGCCACTAACGGCTTGTTCGCGACGGGATTAAGAAAAACTTTTCGTCTAAAGATAGTGTTTTTTCATAGTAACAAGCAAGATTCATTGCCAAGTCGAGGTTTTAAAATACTGATAAAAGAGATCCAACCGGAGTTGTCTAAACTCTACGATACTATAAGACCCTGTTTGTTACCCATAATACAAACTCTACTTAGCTTGAGACTAGATGGCGTTGTGTGTAAAAAGCACGAAATGTATAAATATATAAATATCAGTCTCCACACGGACTACTTTAGCCTATTTTCGATAGATTTTGGAAATGAAATATTTTATAGGCATGTTTTATAATTCACGGAGGATTCATGACATCATTTTAAAATATTCGGAT
>PKRV01000038.1:990554-1122817 GCA_003709505.1 Hyphantria cunea | reverse complement strand
CTATTTTACCATGAATTTCTAATTAGGTATTTACACAGTACTGGCGAAATGACATGATTTTACTTCGATCCCTTATTTATCATCATCGGCACAAGTGCGTGGCCTTCCTTTACGGGTCGGGGGAGGGGATGGGGTATGGTCCTCCGGTATCCTCACTTATTTGGTGAAACACAGCGGGTTTGATGTGAGGCCGTTGTAATACCCCAGTCGAAAATTAAATAATCAAAAAGGCAGAAATTCAACAAAAGCATATTGTAAAAATCGTGTTTGATAACTTTTATGAGTACCTATTTAAAGAAAGTTGTGATAAGCCCTGAACTTTCTCTTAATAGAAATGCAGAGAAGTTTCAACCCTGTACCCCTTGGAACTTCCAACAGTTGTGAATCTCAGAAACAGTGCTTACGATGTGTTTCACCGAGTGAGTGAGGATACCGGAGGCCTATACCCCAACCCCTTCCCTCATTCCCTTCCCCATCCCCCAAAGGCCGGCAACGCACTTGTGACGCCTCTGGTGTTGCGTGTGTCCATGGGTGGCGGTAATTGCATACCATCGCCTGATGGTAACCAGTTAATCATCACAATCAACGGTTTCTAAATGTTATTATAATCTTTGTGACCTAAGTGACTCGTCAATATTTTACAAGAGTTTAACAAGAAATAATTCTTGTTCAAAAATGATTGTATAAGTTTTAAAGAGTAATATTGTTAATGAAAATATTTATTTTTATTTCATCGACGTTATTTAAATGCTGACATATAAAACTTATTAAAAGTATAGAAATGCCAAAATTTTTCGGAAAATTGAAAGAAAATACAAACAAATGTAAAATCAATCAATAGTATGTATTTACTTGTTTTTTTTTTCAAGTTTAACATACATTTTATGATATTTTTCTTTGTTTGAACTATTGTCTCTTAATTAAATATTGAAATAAAATAACTATTGATTATTTTTAATAAAAATCCAATATTTACAAATATATTAGTTATGATTTTCTCTTTTTAATATATAATTGGAAAAATGTGAAAAAATAAATAAAAAAAATCCAGATCCAATCTTCTGAACCCATCAATAGTTTCATGAATAGTTGACGTAGAGGTACTCGAAACCAATCTTATATCAAGAGCAACAAAACCACTGTTGACCAGTGTTATTAATCAGACTGGCAGTTGGAGCATTGTCGTATTTGTGAGCAGCTTTTATAATATAATTAAAGAATAAATTGAATTCTCTCGTTATAACTGTACGGTGCGGCCCCGAATACGAGGAACACCAGCACAGGCGACGTTAGCGCCAAGGATACACGACCTAAGCGATATAAATAAGTCAATAAACAAAGACGATATATAAGGTTTAATGTAATAATGTAAATAAAGGAATTTTTGCTGAGTCAATGATAGATTATATGGGTCAATATATTTGTTTTTGTATTGAAAATTTTCAATTCTATACAGTGCAGCTAATCAATAGAACACAAGATTATGGGGCAAACTCTGGAATCTTGGTTAATAATAAGTAATTTTTTTTTACAAGAGATAAAGTAAAATTGTTTAAATGTCACCTCACATGAAGTCACATCACGTCGTAAACCCTTAACCCTTAAAGTTTTAGTGAAAACAATAACATATATAATCTGATAAACGAAACAATGAGTTACATAATTCAATTACGTTTCAATTAAGTTAATTAATTATACCTGAAATCCACATAAGTTAAATATCTTGTTTGTTTATCGAAAACGAATTAATTAATTATTTCTACAGGAGTATATGGATTTGCTTGAAGAAAATAGTGACCAATATTTCGGTGCACGATTGTTTAAATGATTTTTTTAACCATTCACGTAGATGATTAGGTTACTTGTATGTGAGCTACCCAAAGTTTTTGGATACCGAAAATCCGTGTTGTGGTTATCTGGAAGAGATCACCGTGAGCGATAAGACCGCCTATTGTATCATTTGCATATTTGTGTTAATTTTTTTTACATTAAAAGTTATTGTTTTTACCAAACTCTATTTTAATCTAATATTTACCTTTGGAGACGGATTATATTAATTAAACCTGTAATTACGCAGTTCATAAACAGCTGTAGTCGGGTTCAACCACAGTTATATGACTGGTAAGAATCAACAAATTTTAATATGCGAATCTAAGTTACTCTTATCGCTAAAACGTTTCGTACAAAATTGACCCTGATATGGTTTCTCACCAGTATGTATACGAATATGCGAATCTAAATTACTCTTATGGCTAAAACATTTCGATTTTTACGTGCATTAAATTTGTTTTTCTGGCGTGCCTAAGATAGAATAGTTAACATCACGCTTCGACCAATAGAAGCCAGTGTAATTGAGAAGATTTTTAAATTTATGGGATTTTCCACCATTAACTTTCTTTCAACTACCTACTACCTACTTTCATCAAGCATGTTTGCTATTTAAAGAACAATACATATAAGATTTAAATCAACATCATAAACAACGCTTTGAACATTAAAAATGAAGTGTAAATACCAATAGAAATAACATAATTGTAATGAAGATATTTAATTTTAGCGTTCTTGAAATTCCTTTTGTTTTTTTTTTCATAATATTGATAATTTCATGAGCTTCATTGTTCTAAAGTAAGTAAAAGTAAACGAGGATGAATAAATATTAAACATCTTTAATGTATATTTTCAGGTAACAACCCACTGCTGTTAATAGCGACATTGTGTACAATCGTATCAATCGCATTCTTCAATTTTGCTGGCATCAGCGTCACCAAGGAACAGTCAGCTACAACTAGGATGGTACTCGACTCTGTAAGGTAAATATTATGAAGAAGAAATTGTAAAAATAGTTCAAAAGAACATTTGAGTTAGAATATATTTTTATGTATTCAATATTTTGTTTAAAACCGCACGCTTTGATCATCAAGGTTGTATTCCATCGTAGCCATTAAACTAAAACCACACAATATTTCGTAAAGAAGAAAGAGGGCCCTACTGTTTTATGAGAGATTAGATTATACTATCATTCGCTCATAGGAAAGGGCCCAGGTCGGTTTGCTCTCTCCAGCGTTTTATCTTCTGTGGGACAGTTCTCTTCTCCCGTGCTCTATCGCTTTTTAGCTAACATCTCCTCGCAAGGCTAAATTCCACGCATTCTCAGATCAGTGTAGTGTTCTAAGTCGTTGTGCCATGTAACGGTGTATTAAATATTTTTGTTTTATTTTTTTTATTTATTTTAAAACTTCATGCACACAATGGCGGGCTTAATGCCCAAGGCATTCTCTTCCAGCCAACCTTTGGATGGTGTAGAAATTTTGTGGGGTAGATACATTGTGGTGGGAAATAAAATATATATTCGTGAAGTTACTAATAGTTTAAAAAAAAACAAAAAATGTGATACAAGGTGAAACATAAATTTTGTCAATTTTTTTTATTACAGGACATTAGTGATCTGGATGTTTTCGCTGGCTGTTAGGTGGCAGACCTTCCATTGGCAGCATTTGGTCGGATTCGCTATTCTAATTTTCGGCATGTGCGAGTATAACGGTATTATCCCAAAATGTCGTCGGCAGCAGGCACCTCAATCGGACCCTGAAAGCGAGGCTGTTAACACAGAAACTGAGAGAATTAACACTGCGATTAACGACAATGAAACTAATAATCCGTAGGTAAACAATAAAAATGTCAGTTTCTAATATCAATATTGGCACTACGGATTTGACTTTTTAATATCATGTTATAATTTTATCACTGAAAATTATGTTCCATTCCTGACATCGTTACAAACCTAACTTTTTAAATTAGAAACTTAAATACTGACATAAATAAACTATTTCAGAAATCCTGTATCCTAAAATGTTTAATATATTGCAATGAGGCACAGAAAATAAATTAAACCAAGGTCAGTGAAATATGCAGTCCCAAGATTAGTTAATAGCAGTGGCTCAATCGAGGCTGTGAATAAAGTTATTTTTTCAATAATAGGTATAATCTCTTATCAAAGCAATCTATAAAATATTATAATGCTTCTTGAAATCATAATCAAAATATAGGTACGAAAAAGCTGATATAAACATATTAAAATAGTTTTTTTTCATAGTTTTATAAAATTTTCACAAATTAATTATTAATCATAATTCTAAAGAAAAAAACTTAAATGAATTATTAATTTTAAATTTAAAGAAAAAAAATTGAAATAATTAAAAAGTATCGTATAAGCGTATAATGCAACATACGTAAGAGAACCCACACACTTAAATACGTGGCTCACAAATTAACACTAGAAAGACCAGGCGCTCTGGCGTTATGCTAGCCTATTTAATGAATTACAACTATTCAAAAAACAACATGAATTATAGTAAAAATACACCACCTACAAAGACTACGTTTAATATACGCTACGTATAAAATAACATAGCAATAGTGTATGTTATTTTACACGTGAATTAAATTCAAATCAGCACGCATACAATGACCTTGGGTTCAAAGAGTTCATAAAAGTTGATCAGTTTTAAGTGGCTCAAGTTATGCAGGAAACAGACATGTTGCTACTACGATTTATACAGAAAACAGCTATGTCAATACTTCGTGTTATGCAGAAAAGGTATCTCGATATAGAAAACAGCATGTCGACGCAGAAAATAGCATGCCGATGCAGAAAACAGCATGTCGATGCAGAAAACAGCATGTCGATGCAGAAAACAGAATGTCAATGCAGAAAACAGCATGTCAATGCAGAAAACAGCATGTCGATGCAGAAAACAGCATGTCGATGCANTCCTTTTGTTTTTTTTCATAATATTGATAATTTCATGAGCGGCCTCACAGAACCATCTCTTGCAATATTGTGTGCCCTTCAGACGAATACTGGTCAGTATTTACGAAGTTTTCACTTAAACATTACACAGGCACATATTTTTCACTAAATTTAATTGAAAAACATGTTACCTATTCAAAACTGCTGTTGAAAACATTTAATGTACCAGATAATTCAAAATATCTTGTCCAAATATTGCTTAAATATGTTCGTGTCTGATATTCCGGTTCCGTCGATCATACAGTGAATACATACGTTACAGTGCTCCGTAAATGTACATTATATACAGTGTCTAGAGTGCTTTGTAGACGTTGACTTTCGCCAACAGATCCGCAGGATTAGACATCGGAAAACACACCATCTTATATGTAATTTTATCTCTGCTTTTAAAGGACGTCTTATTTCTTTATTTACCTCATTATACTTGAATCATAAAAAGACATGATATAAAGATAAGCTTTATGTATTCTAAATTTGACGTCACTTGGATTATGTTTTGTTTTTAATTTACAAAGATTTCTCTTCAGGTTGTAATTTTTTTGGAGTACTGGCCAACTATTATCGGCTTTGCCTTTGCTTTTGTAAAAATCCTTCATATACCGATACTAACGTCACTAATGAATAAAATTTTGCAAAACTTCATGCTTCTAGACCCAGTAGGTGCTCACTAACTGTTGAACCTGTACAAAAAAAAACGATGTCAATACAATAATAAAGTACAAGATGGACTACGAAACACATCCCTTGTACTACTTTTTCTTCGAACTTTTATTATAAGACTTTAAAGTTATCAAGTCTTTATAAGTTATGCACTAGAAATCTGCCTGTGTTTATTTTTTAAATTTGTTTACCCATTTCAAGGATTTCACAAACAAATATAAGCAATAGTAAATAGATATACTTGATTAGTAGCAATTACTTTTAAACTTAAAATATTATAATCAGCCCAAAATTTTTGAAGTGAAAACTTATAATTTAGAATATTATTTGTGAAATTAATGTGTAAAATTAAAAATTTAATGTTTAAATTATAATTATCAACATCAAACATTACCATGTCGATGATAAGATTTTCCCCTATCAAAAAATGCTCAAAGCGGCCAAAGATTTTACTTCAAAAATGTATCACTGATATATTAACATAACAAACATTTTAAAATACAACAAGCTTAACTCCGCTCGTTCGCATTTCTTCCTTTATTATATATAATGACGCGCACTGAGAAATGTAATATTTGAAATATTTAAGATTATAAGAAGACGTGGTGAAAGTCTAATATTTTAAACACTGTATTAAGCACGTTTTGTTGTGTGACAAGAAAGTCTTCGCTGTTATTTTTGTACCTCAAATTGTTTTTTTTTAAATTGAACCATGTGTAAGTTTTAAATCAACATATATGAAAACGCAACAAAAAGCTACTAATGCCTAAGAGATTTCTGATAGTTCTAAAAGTTCATATAAGTATCGACTATTAAAGGATTAAATTTATTTCGACATACTAAAGATACATTAAGGATACGAGCCTGTTTTTGCAATATTACTTTTCTGATATATTTAGCAATNGCAGAAAACAGAATGTCAATGCAGAAAACTGCACGTCGATGCAGAAAACATCATATCGAAGCAGAAAACAGAATGTCAATGCAGAAAATAGCATGTCGATGCAGAAAACAGAATGTCAAAGCAGAAAACAGCATGTCGATTCAAAAAACTGAATGTCAATGCACAAAATAGCATGTCGATTCAGAAAGCAGCACGTCCATGCAGAAAACAGCATGTCGATGTAGAAAACCGAATGTAAATGCAGAAAAAAGCGTGTCGATTCAAAAAACAGAATGTCAATGCAGAAATCAGTATTTCGATGCAGAAAACAACCATTCCGTTGCAGAAAACAGCTGTTTCTACATAACTCAAAGTAGTAACATGGTTATTTTCTGTATAACTCGATCTAACTGCGGTTGCAAAATTGCAAAACCAACTGCGTTTAGGCTGGGCGTTTATTATACCGCATGTTGTGTCATGGCTGTCAAGTTAATAAGATTGTATCAGACCCTTACAAGTGCATTATTAATTTGTCGTGTTAGACATCACATTATCATCCACTTGTTAGTTTTCAAATGCAATAAAAACGGGCAGATTGATTAACTCCACATAATTGGTTTCAAATGACAAAAAATCCACTTCTTTCACTAGTTTGCCTTCGTTTATTATGTTTTATATAAAATTTAATATCACTCAGTATAATACTGAGTGATGTTAAAATAATTGAGAAACTCGTGGAAAATATCATATGTACCACTAACTGATCATAATCAATAATTACAAACTTGTGTGTTATTATCGTACAAATTCAAAGGAATTTTAAAATCATGAATGTCTTAGAAAACTTGCATTTTGAAACCCTTGTGATAATCAATAATAACATATTGAAATTAGTTAATAACGACGCATCAAACGTATTTGACTATTACAAAGTTATAATATATGATATAAATGAAATATTTCACAAAGAAACGAATCATATCTAAAAGCAATCACTGACGAGCAATTAATATTTAGTGTTTGTGGAGCATTGTATTCAATGTCACGATATTTATCATACCACTAAACGCATCGTTAGAGAACATTTTTTTTTTCATATTGTCCTGCATTATATTTTATTAAAATTGTATGTTGACGCATTATCATTCTTTTTATACGAATAGTAATATCGCACTATTATTTGTTAAGCTAGTACTAAATTTATATCTAAAACAATGTATTTTTGTACTCTTAGCAGTAAGCGTAAAGTTTTTGTGTACGGTGCCTTATATCAATAATGTATCTATGTACTTTTTAGCTAAAAAAGAGACATATAATTGACATTTATTCGGTGCGTTGTTTTAATATAAACTTTATAGACTGTGTCAATAGCGATCGCTAACTTTGACCAGTAGGTTCCCATTAGGAATAGACACGAAAAAGAATTAAATAATTTTAAAAAGTAAAAGGCAAGGGGTAAAGAATATAGGTCTATTAACAAAAAGAAGGTAAGGTTACTTTAAAATGGAAACCACCATCATACAGAAGATACGTAACCTTCAGTGCTGGCATAGTGTAATTAAACTGGTGTCTAATGTCAACCCGAGTCTTAAATGTTTAAATATTAGGGGCGAAAATATTTTCAAACAGTGCGTACGTATATAAAGAAGATTTAAAATATAACATTTTAAATATAATGGGCTCTTCACAACTGTGGTAATGTATGATTTTACAAGTTACTGTAACTTGCTAATTCATACTAGAGACACACGCACGTTTGCATTTTTTTTTTGCTACATGTTCTTTCTCCACTTATACTATATATCCATTAAGAGTACCTTATAGAATATCTAAAAATATTGTATGCCAAAATCTCAATTTGACTGAGTAATTAGTTTTATAATCACTTGTATTAAAAATAGGCTATTGACTATGTTATTAAACTATCTGAAAATGATATGTGATTTTATTGTATCCTTAATGCAATTTGTGTCTAATTAAACGATACTTAACTTTACGCAACGGTTCTGTGTTATTTTCAACTTTAAGGCTGTAATAAGTTAAAGTAAGTAAAGCCACGCTGTTTGCAGCACTGCCGGGCCGATCGGGGCGGTATTACCCTCTCACAAAACCAGAAGACCAATCTAAAGTGACAGCATTCGTGCTGACGTGTTTGGTTGGTAAGTGCGAGTCCGGAAGCCCAATGATTCAGAAGCATCGGAAGGCAGCCATAGTGTAGATCACCATGCTGTATTGTTATGGTCTGAATTAGCAATAAGTATGATGATGATTTACACCGGAGTGATACCACGGCTTCACAGAAAACCGGTGTGAAACAGCGCCTGCGCTGTGTTTCACCGAGTGAGTGAGGATACCGGAGGCACATAATCCAACCCTTCCCCTCATCCCCCAAGGCCGGCAATGCACTTGTGACGCCTCTGGTGTTACGGGTGTCCATAGGCGGCGGTGATCGCTTACCTTCAGGCGATACGTCTGCTAGTTTGCCCTCTATTCCATAAAAAAATCCGGCTCTCTTGGATTCTGCTTATAATTTCCATCAAACAGAGTACAGTCACTTTGGCAGGCCCATACATAAATTGCGGAGTAAAAATTAAATTCTGTTGCAATGACTAGACTTCTTGTCTTGTCTTTGTGGTTGCATGTTTGTCAATGTATAAATTAGAAATAAAGGATCACAGACTAGATATATGAATTTACTTTAAAGTTAATATGAAACAATTATTAAAAATATATCAACAAGTTGTTTATTTTGCATCAGTTTGAGCGGGCTTCGTTCCTTCAGCTGAAAAAGAAAAGTTCTGTTTTGATTGGTAGGTAGAATGGGGAATAAGGCTTTAATTTAAGAAAAAGTTTTCTATTAAAAAATGTTTCTAATAAGTCTTGGAATTTGCGGAAAGTGTAGACAAATTCTCATAAGTAGTTATCGAAAGTTGAATGAATTGTTTTAAAACGTTCTCTGCAAACTGCAGATCAGTCCAAAATTACTAAAATTAAAATGAATTAACGAAGTCGTATTTTTTTATCGACTAAATATTTACTAGTAAATTTAGCCTTCCGCCATCTATGGATAGTTACTGCAACTGCAGTGGGTATACAGTACCTCAAGGTATACTGTAGATGACGCTAGTTGATAGCGATAGTTGATCGTGTACTCAGACGAATCGAACGTAAAGCAAAAAAGAATCACACCGTCAAAGCATTTATATAAATGGGGACTCCTGACCCAGCAACAAAGTACAATTTAGATCGTGCAGTATTACAGACAGCCACAGAAATACGTTATTTGAAGTATGCATTTTTTGACTGCCTCGGTGGCGCAATGGTAGTGTATGTGACTGCTGTGCTTGAGGTCTCGGGTTCGATTCCCGGGTCTGACCAAATGTTTATATGATCTGTAAATATTTGTTTCGGAGTTTGGGTGTTTTCTATATATAATTTGTATGTATTTACAAAAAAAAACTATGTATGTATTTATATCAGTTGTCTAGTACCCGTAACACAAGCTCTGCTTAGCTTAGGACTAGATGGGAGTTGTGTGTAAGATTTATTTTCTTATCTGACTTTGAGCTTTCAGACGACGTTCTCTTTAGAGTTGTCTTGCCTATGAAAATTATCTATAAATCATATATGACGTATTCAACGGTCTCCTTCAAATTTAAACGGCTGGAAAGGCTACCTTTATCTAGCTCATTGCGACACAAGGCTGTGACAGTTATATATATTTACCTGGGTATATTGACATACAACTGTTGAATACATCTAGGTAAAAAAACCAATAATACATAGATGGCATATGTACCTTTGTCATTGTGTACTACTATTTGAAGTACGACGTAATGAAGAGTTATAATATATTGGACGTCAAAAAATCGGAATTAAAATTCACTTCGGAATAACGCAACAGATTGATACTTAAGTACGTTGATGTTTGATTTTCTTTGCTACATTTTAAATGACAAACGAAAACGAGCAAAAAGTACTCATACTAGTTTTTTTTTTCTATTTCAGCCCCCTAGCCAAGTTGACAATTGACATTCTACAAATGTGAACGTTATATATCATATGTATAAGAATGACTTCATCTTAACGCTAAGTCACATAGTCAAAACAATAATACAAGACGCGTTGGTGATTGTAGAAAGAGACTCGAGGTGCTGGTTTAATCGATTAAGAGCACACCTACTCACGCTGTTCTCTATCTGGGGGCATAGAAAATTCGTCATTTGCTTTCGTCCTGCAGGTCGTCAACTTTTATTTACTGCATATAGTAAAGATAGATACTAAAGGTAATTTACCCAAAACTTCGCCATTGGCCCAATAGAAAAAACGCATGAAGGAGGCCGATTCTTTAGGATCCTCTTTTTTACCGCCTTTAACAGATTGTCGCAATACCCTTGCTGCTATGTTGGAGTAATTCACGTAACTGCAATATATCATCTCTACATTAAAAGGTACTCGCTATCTTCCAAACAAAACAACGGCTTGTATAAAACTTTATTGAAAATTATGAGGAGCTAGTTTCACGCACATTTAAATAAAGAAATAAAGAAATGCCCACCTCTTACTTCTCCCTTGATTAACATGGCAGGATAGAAGAAGTGATGATCAAACAAAGCTTCAATAATAGTAATAGGTATGTAGGACATGTCCTACAACTCTTATTAGCCTACATACTTATCTTGTACTTAGGTACCTACTCGGTTCACGAATACCTTTAAATACCAACATACCATCAACAGCCTTCGACAGTCCAATGCTGGACATAGGCCTCTTTATAAAGCAGGTACTGGCCTTATATACTACGGTAGCCAGACTAAATAAATGCTGCAAAACTATCAGTAAATTTTGTAAATATAAATCAATAAGGGGTCCATAAACTAAAGAGGATATCATAGGTTTTTGTGGTCAATGAGGTTAATGAGAGATTCGTAAAAAAATATGTAAATATGAAAAATATAAAATTGTATTATTCGTACTTCAGTCCAGCCATTCGCCAGGAACTCATTATTTCTGTTTTTATAACGCTCTTATTTATATAATATTTATTATTACCAAAAATTGCAGAATAAATACCCAAATTATTTTTGATATAGTAAACTGACAGCTGACAACTCGGAATAGACAAATAATTAATCAAGTTATCAACAACATTTTTGTCTTTGGTATTAGAAAACTTATTTAGTCCATTGCCGCCCACTGCTGAAAGCGGGCCCCCCAAAAAATGCACCTTACTCACTGACCTCTTTTATTACGCGTACGTGTACTTGTAATATTAGAGGTCAGTGGCCTCACTGAAAGAATTTTTCAAATCGTTACTGCAGTTCTTGAGATTAGCACGTTCAAAAAACTAGTAAATTTTTAGTTTTATAATATTATCATAGTTATAATCATTATCTTTATAGACATTATTATTCCCAAAATAATTTAGGGTCGGCTACTAGTTCAACCGGTTTTATCTGTTATCACTTTTGCCACGAAGTGATTGGCATCAGACCTCTGCAACCCTGAGGGTGAACTGATTTCGAAGGTTGAGCTAGCTTCCACTATATTTGAGCGCATTGACTTCCCAATAACGATTGCCGTAGATAGATGTTCATGAAAACCGGAGCCGACGACTTAAAGTGCTTTCCGAGATACGGGCATGAAACACCACCAAAATTCCATGCTCCGGGCTGCTATGAAGAATTTCTTGTGAGTAAAACCATAGAACAGATTTTATCCGACTCGGGAATTGGAGTCAAAACCTCTTGGCATCGGCAGTTGCAAGCTAACTTCTAGCAAGACTAATGAATCAGTATCTATATATTAATGCGTGAAGTAAAAACTTTGTACCCCTTTTTACGAAAATTTTACGAATTAAATGGAGAAGAGCCGAAAGTTATAAAATATCAAAAAATAAATTAAAAAATAAGTGAATAATGTCCGAATTTCGACCAATGGCCGTCCATGTTCGGGTGGAACCTTGCAACTCAATTCTGAAGATGATATCTTCATCCGATTTAGTTGAACACAGCGTGATAATGCAATATTATAAAGAGCTGATCTGATGCTGGAGCTGATCCCAGAAGCCAAAGATGAAGCCAAAAGAAACGTCGTAACACTATCGAGTTTCGAACCCTTCGATTCATCTTGACCAGTATTTTATGTTTTGATGTTATCTAGGGTGTGATGACGGAGCCGGAACGTGGTTGTAGTAATTTTATAAAGAAACTTCGCAACACCTTCGAGTTTGGATTCATTTGATTCCAATCGACGAGTATTTTTTACACAATTTATAGAATACTAAAGCTTGTCGCGTGTTATATCTGTGTAGATAAGGAAGTAAATGAAATAACTTGGTTTGGCTGATATCCATGTTTAAAATTTTTAAACTAAGTAAATTCGGGTACTGGTACTATCTTGCGACAAGCTTTTGTGTTCTATATATTGTATAATGACATTGTAAGTTGATAGTAAAAAAATTAGGAGTACTTTATTTTATTCATTTTGGGGCATTCCAATAAAAGCTTGATTGTAAAATGTTTTTTGATGTAATTAATTTATGGTATTAGTATAAATTCTATACATTTCCGTACATTACTTTTTACGTGCAATTTTAGTGTAGGTATAATCACAAATCACAACAGATAAAAGAGGAATAACTTCGTGACCCCACAGAACGCCCTCGTTCAATTTTGTGTGGATGTTTATTCCAGACGTCAGGATAAGGTGACATTGAAGTGACCTTTGGAAATAAAATTCAAACCACTCCCACTTCGTATTATGTCAGAATTTCTGTTACTCATAAAGAAGTAAAGTGGACCTTGAGAATGGAATGGATAATAAACCCACGCTAATACTATAGCAGACAGAATATTTTACAAGCAAATTCTTGATTTAGGTATTTATAGGATATTTAAAGTTTAGGTAAATCTGGTTCTTGTAATACTATGCGACTCAAATAAATAGGAACGTCAATAACCTCTGTCTGTCAAATGTCCCTTGAAAAATACGGTCTGCAATAAAACCTTGTTTGCATATCAATAATGTTTTCTTTTTTGTTTTTTTTTTGTTTTTTGGATAAAAAAAAACATTATTGATACGCAATTACCGAGTCTCAATTATTCAAAATGAAAAAACGGTTGGGCGCTGAGATCCAATTCAAAAAGTGTCTGAATAGTAGATCTTATACAGAGACTTAACCTAAAGTCTAGTGTGCAAAATATTTGTGACGTATTCATCGTAATGAGGCGCTGGAGGCTGATAAAAAGCCCGCTACCCACTTCGATGAAACCTGGATTCATGCTCAGTATACAGTAAAGAAATGTTGGCAGGCAAGCACAGTATCTGGCGTTAAAAAAAATTATAGTGGAGCTGAAGACGGTTTCATGAGGAGGGAAGTTAAAAACGAGTGATTACAATGACTGAAATGAATGAATGGTGCAAAATTCACTAAATATATCAACGAAAGGTTAATATCCAATCTTCCTTCTAACGCCATAATAGTCAAAGATACAATCAATAGATAATAGATCAATGCTCATTACCACAGCATGGAAGCATCTTAGCCCCGCGAAAATGGCCACTAAAAAGCAGCAATGCAGTCAGGGCTATCTGAAAAATAAATTACATATGATAAATGCTACAAAAAACGGAACTTTACCAAATAATAAAAAGGCACAAACCGCCAAAAAACTACATTATAGGTAATATTTTCAACGCCCGTGGTTTTAAAGTTTTCAGGCTGTCACCCTACAATTGCAACTTAAATCTAATTGAGTATATTTGGGACTTAATTAAGTGTAGGGTGGCACACAAAAAAGTGATGCGGCTGGAAGGCCAAATTGAAAGTATAACTTTAGAAGCAATTGCTTCAATTACGAGCGACGTTTGGAAGAAATAAATAAACCATATGAAACGAATTAAAAATGAATACTGACAAAGAGAAATATTTTAAGACGATGATAACTTTAGTTTTATTATAAACACAGGTAAGAAATTGTCGAAAATAGGGTATCGCACGGCGAGCTTAGCATCGTAACTCTGCCTCTAAACCGACCGCTAACCAAAAGATATTTTTTCTCATAGTACAGTAGGTAGTTTTATAAAAGAACTACATTGCCACTTATCTGCATTTCTTAAAAGGAATCCCAGTATTCTTAATATTTTTTCTATTATACTTACTACGTATGATACTAATGTCAACTTACAGACAAAATATTAGTGCCTAATTTCATTCAAGCTTTATACACGGCCAATGTAATAAATATATTCCAGGTTATTTTTTAGAGAATTGTATATTAAGTAAGTTCATTTACTATAATAATCGAACATAATGATATTAGTACGATAGACTGCCTCGTTGATTAATGGTTAGCGTAAGCGACTGCAGATCAAGACGTCTCGGATTCGATTCCCGCTTCGGACTGCTTTTGGGTTTTTCTTACAAGAAATTCTTAATAGCAACCTGGAGTATTTCCCGCTCGTGCCTCGGAGAGCACGTTAAGCCATAGGTCCCGGTTGTCATGAATATCTTCGGCAATCGTTATTGGGAAGTCAGTGCCCTTAAATATATTGAATAAATAAATAAATAACAAATAAATATTTCGAACATCTAACACACAACGCCATCTAGTCCCAAACTAAGCAGAGCTTGTACTATGGATACTAGACAACTGATATTATTACATATATACGCATTTTTTATGTAATTACATACATATTATACATAGAAAACACCCAAACTCCGAAACAAATATTTGCAGATCATACAAACATTTGGTCCGACCCAGGATTCGAACCCGAGACCTCATGGACAGCAGCCGCGTACGCTACCACTGCGCCACCGAGGCAGTCCGAATTAATTCAACTTTCGAATATAGTTCATTCTCAGGGTTGTGGAGGGCAGATGTCAGTCGGTCTGTTTAAAAACTGATATTCAGGTAAAACCGGTTGAACTAGTAGCCCACCCCAAATCTTGGAAATGATAAAGGCTAGGAGGAAGAATGATATTAGTACGATGCGATTTACAAACAAGTGATAAAATTAAAAAGATTTTTCAAAAGCAAGCTTATTACTGTTATAAAAAAAATAACTTTAAGTCCTTTCATTTGATACCCATATTGGGTAGGTTATTCGGAAATATGTACGCCGCCATTTTGTTACGGCGGCCATTTTGGATTAATAATCATATCGATTATATATAACAGCATTGTCATCAGAACTAAAGGTATATTTCAAATTTCATCGCAATGGGAAATCGGGAAGTGGATCCAATTTAACTTGAAATATATAGTTACAGACAAACATCGGGACAGGTGAAACTAAAACAAAAGCTTGTAAATATGTAGATAATTATTCTATTAATCAATCTAGTTATCAGAATATCTACCAGCCAACAATAATTTCATCACATTCATTCCTTTAAGCGGGGCGTGAAAAAGCATTTCCCGCCCCGCTTAAAGGACCCGTGATCAAAGTGGGAAGGAAACACGTGTGCTGGTAGTGAGATCCAGGTTTTGGCCGCGGCACAGGAAGGAAGCACCGAAGCGATGAGTACGAGAACGTATGTTTTCACTTTAAAGTGGTGACTTCCAAGGCCAGCTTGTGTTGTTCTGTAGAGGAAGGAAAGAGTGGGTGCCTGTTGGAAGAGCTCTTCAGAACACTCTACATGGTAATGGCGATAGAGGACTGCCAAGGAGGCGATATCTCTACGCAACTGCAGAGGCTCAAGGGTCTCGGTGGCTTCGGGACTATCGACAATATGGATTGCTCGCCGCTGCAACCGGTCGAGAGCGTCAAACGGAATAGAATAGAATAGAATAAATTTTATTGTACACGAGTTAAAACAGTTTACATTCACGAGCATAATATATAAACGACCATGTACAAACAAAATGTAACAACAACAGATACTGTGCGGCACCATCGCAAAGGTGAGAACCGTACTCCACGTACGAACGAACCTGAGTCTTGTAAAGAAGACAGATGCTCGGGCGAGAAGAACCATCTCACCTTGTTTAACACACATTTTATCTTTATTTAAATAAATCTTCTGAACCGATTTAGTGAATTTTTTTATGTTTTCCTAAGGATTCGAGAATGGTTTAGATTCACAATTCTATTTTCTAAAAATGAATCCTAGCTAGATCGATTTATCGAACGAAACCCCTCGCAAATTAAATTTAATGAATAATTGTTGGAGCCATTACCGAGATTTAGATTATATGTACATATTTATATACAACAATTGCTCTTGTAAAGGTATTATTTATTTTATTTTTAGTTATTAGACTATGGAACATAAACATCTAACGAAAGTGCTGAAGAATTAAGCGACCGTTTATTCAGAGTAATAAAAAGTACCTATTACGGGACGAGGTCAACAGCCAATTTACTCTCATCGCAGTGGAGCCATCGCTCTCTGTGACCTTCGGTGAAACAATACGTGCGAATATTGTAAATGTCGAAAAGACTATGAAAAAATATCGAAAACACTTTTTATAATTAGGAAGAGATGTCTACATCTAACAATTTTAATCGACTTAAAAATAATAATTAAAATACTGGGAAATAAAATCAATGAAAATATATATTTCTAGACTCAAAAAATTCCTTCATGTGTTCTATTCTATAGATACTATTTAAAAAAATACAATTAAAGTGTCTGTTTGTTATTTTCAATTATTAACTTTTTACTAAATGCACATGATAGTAATATACTATCAATAAGCGCGCATAGGTCTTACCCGGAGGGGAACAAAAAGTAAGCGAGGTACCTAAATTTTTTCTTTGAATGAGATTTTCTGACCCTAAGCTTTCATTAGCCCTCTCTTTTAAAGTTGGTCACACCTCTAGACGTCGAAACTAATGTTCATAAAATAACTTAGCTAGATCGCTAACAATGTTATGTATTATAACTGAACAAGGACGGTTTTAATAATACTAAATGAGGTCATGTACCTAATTAATCGCCAAATAAAGTCAAATACAAAATATCCGATAAATAAGTTTTTACGCTACGGTTTTGGTATTTAAAAATTCAGTAACGTATCAATACGTATCAATAACTACGCCTACGTGACATAATGATAACAGTATCGTAAAAAAGTGTTGCTGTTATCAGTCTGCTGCAATCGAACGAGTAATAGCTTAAAATAGATAAAAAATAAATCAAGCTCGAGTCGTGCCACAATATTTTGTATACAGCATTAATCACTACTAATATTGTAGTAAATTGTAATAGTAATATTGGAGTAAATTCATGGAGTCTCGTACCGGTTCTCATCTATAGGAAAGAAAGACATTTTGGTATTGTTGATCTAGGGTCAATCATGTACAGGCGCTGGGACGGGTCCGGATGGCGTAAGAAAGCGGTTCCCGGACTCCTCCCGTCTCAGGCGCAGAGTGGTACACCGTGTGGCTTTAGTCGGTTCGAATCCGACACACCGCTCCGCCGCAAACCTCGGTGGGGTGAAGGCCCGAGGGTGCTGCCACACGTAAAAAATGTCAATCATGTAACGTTGCGAAAGTGTCTGAAAAGGCCTACTAGTAATAAAATCTGTTTTAAATTTTTGATTTCATTATTAGATCGAAAGATTTTGGCTCCTCAATACCTCGACAACTTCTGATCAGATTTAGATGAAATTAAGTATAGAGATAGGTTAGTCTAGAGGGATAAGACTGCTACTAATCCTGGTATTGATTGCGAAAGTAGACACTGCGAGCGAACTTGTAAATACTACGAATGCGAAAATGTTTGGATGTTTCTTAATTAAGCAAGTCGGCACGTCTAGACAGATATGAATGATTATTTCGCAAAGATAGAGTATAGTCTAGATGAAACAAGACTTCATACGATATGAAGTCTTTTTTTTATCATGAGTGTAGGCTGCGTATAAAAACTGCTATTTTACAATGCCTGGAAACGGCTACTAAGTTGAGGCAAACTATAATATAAGATCACAAAATGTACCTACACTTAGCAATAAAGATTTGAATTTGAATTATAGGTAATAGTAGTAAGTTGTAATCCAAAAATGGCAGTATCTGAGTACAATTAGGTAACTGAGAAAAAGCAAAAACTTGAAATACCTACTTATCATCTAAGATCAACAATGACCTATATTAACCTCCGAAGTCATTATGCCCAATTAGCATTATTTTTTTATCTTTGTTGTGTTTGAAGTTGAAGAAATATGTATGGTAAACATGAAGCCATGTCGCAATATGTAAAATACTACAATATCTAGATAGGTATTTATTTAAACTGCCACCGCAATGAAACAAAAAAAAGTTAATTTTATTACGTATATGACTTCTTAAAAGCGTATGAAGAATAATAATAATGTTAATTTCAATCCTATCACATCCTGAAACACAGTTATCTTCAATGAAATGACGTTAAATCATGAAATGAAATCATTTATTCTGCAATTAGGTTCCATGGACACTTTTACAAATTACCTAAACTATTTACTTAGCAGATGAGTTCGGCTTTTACTAACTGAACTAGACCTGAGAAGAAAAGGCAAACTCAGGGATCATCGTCTCTTTTAAAGTCCAGACAATCTTCTCAAAATGCACAGGACTTTCTATTGCTAAATCAAAAAATTACAAACTAAGCAGATCTTCTATTATGATAGCTGGATTGACTGATAAATACTTACATATTTATTTTGTAAATATATACATAATTTACATAGAAAACGACTTAAAATCCGAAACAAACATTTGCAGATAATACAAACATTTTTAAAATGAACGAAGGAATGTCATGAATTTTTCACGGTCTGAAATACTTGTTTATTTTTTATTTCATTTGTAATTATCAGAAATAATGTTGTTTTTGTAGATATCAGAAAGAATTAACTTTAAAGAAAGTGTAGGTAATATATCAAATTCGAATCGGTATTAGTAAAAAGGAACTAGGTGTAACCCACAAAGGGTCTCGAGGTACCCTGACTGACCCTGTGCCGTCTACGAGGCTACCAAGAATACCCGACGTGTGTTTGACCACGTATGTTGCGACGGTAATTCCTTTCCTAAACCTGAACGGTGAGTGACAAAAGAAATACTACATCCGCATTTAGATATATCTGCTATGAGGGTCGTACCTTAATAACAATTTGTGAGTAATACCGCAGTGCGTAGTTACTTAGTTGGTCTAAAAAAAGTATCCTTAGTTACTCCTTATAACATCAGCTATTCGCCAGTGAGAGACCCGTCAGCGGTCCAGCCTTTACGAAAAAAAAAACAAACAGAAAGACAAACAGAATGCTTTTTTTTATAAGCACCGTATATACCTCCATGACGCATTTAGTGAAAAGCTGTTAATTTAAAATTACAAACATAAACTTCTATTTTATTTATTTGCATAGATTTGTTTTTTATTTTGGAATATTTTGAGTCTATATTATCTATCGGTACACGTGTATTTGCTCAGGTTGTCATTGTTAGGTACTCACTTTCTACTAGTCATAACATCGGCATAAAACCGGTTCATAAGAAAACTGAATACGTGACGTCTGCAGTGTAACGCTATTTCTGTCTGGCGAGCTCTGTATTTTACCTAATGATAACCGTGACTCACTTATTATGAAATCTAGATGCAATATTACTTTAAAAGAAAGCCAATTCTATATTACTTTCCAGTAGATATGAAGAAAATAGCCTTGTACAGTGATAAACCTACATCCCTCACAATTGAAGAAAAATGTAGTGCTAATACTCATTTATCATTTTATAAAAGACAACTCCCGCATCATCAATATTTCGTGTGAGTAAAGAAAAACACCCGGGCTCAGAAGAACAATTTGTGGACCGTGTATTTAAATCCACAACACTTTAAAAAGCGATAGAAAGCGGCGACCTCTTAAGCTACTACGCAATCCGTGTTAAATCTCAGTCAAATATTACTTGTAAGCTGCATTAGTTATGCAAGAGGTTAATATTAAGTATGTACCTTTTGTATTAGAAAAAAGAGTTTAAAAAGATCGAATCATTCTAATTTAACATGACATGAGTATAATATCTAAATAAACAACAACTGCGGACTCTTTGATAACAACAGATTCTGATAAGAAACTATTACAAGGATTTGATGTCATCATGTATATAGTATCTAGTAGAAAAGGATCCGTATGATGTTTCATGTTTACTTTTCAAGCCAAAACAATTTTGCACCTTTTTTTTTAGATAACTTCCCCATCAAGTATATACATCGTGTGTTAAATATACATGAAACGGTCAAAAAGAATACCCAGCTCAGAACAAAAATTTGTGAATCAAGATTAAAATGTGTTGTCCCACGCGGATTGGAACTCACAACCCTCGGCGCAGTAGAAAGCGCCGTGGTAACGCTTTCCACGCTTTTTTTCTTTAAACGAATAACCAACCGTGCAATTAAGATTGTTAGTTGTTATTTGTTTGTATTGTTATACTCTATATTGCTTATACGTAATTGTGTATAATACAAAGAGAAGCCGTAATCAGATTTTCTTATAGAACAATGCGTAACAATTTGCGGGGTGCGTGGGGTGTTGAGCTCTACCCATTTCACTATTTTCCATCGTCCAAACAATAATAAAGCCTGCTGGTTTCTTTTAAAATTTCCATCCAATCTTTCCTTCGTTATTTTTTGTTTCAAATACTACGTGAACGGAAATATATTTACTGTCACAAACAATTGATGTTTATTTGTATGTATCAATAGCCATCACCAACACTGAGCAACTAATAAACATATACATATACATTATTATAGGTATGGACTCCTGTAAAGGTACGCGTACCATAGTAATTGAGTTCTCTTTATCAGATCGGTTTTTCCACTCCAGTCAAAACGATTTATTCCCAGTAGTTCCATGTACCCAGGTCCAACCAGGTCTTTGCAACTCATTATTTCCATACATACAACTAGAGGAAATAACTATTTGAAATGGAGATTTACTCTTTAGTACTTCCATGAATTCACTTTCACGTGGAACTAACTTGTAATATGCATACATTATAAATAGGCAAGATTTTATCCCGAATTGTTTCTTGTCCCCAACTCGATATTCAGTTTACAGCTGACATTGTTCAAATATTGTTATTTTACTAATTCTAAAGAATAAAAGAATGAATACGCAAAATACTGAGCGCCAAAAAAATAATAAATGTCTGTTAAAAGTGTTAGAGGTGTAATGATATACATGGATAATAAAATAAAACCTGAAGGAATCTTCGTTGATGTCAGCAATTGACGTTTGTATGAGTGGCGGTATCCCCGCTGCCATGGATTCATATTTTAGATTCATAGTCTTAGATTAAAATATCTTCATCTTGATCAATCAAACAGGTAGATTAGCTAATAATATAGACAGTTTAATTTGTGTCTATATTATTACACATTACTGAAACTTCCTGAGTGTCATAACTCGCTGTGTTCGTGGGTCACTGCTTTTGATAATATAATAATAATAATAAAATTTATTCATTAAACAGTATTCTACATAGTACATGTTTACTTCTAGGTGCAAATGATACATTTAACTTTGGGCATCTGTGCCTGAACTAGATTAGAAATATGTATCCCAGACATCAGCGGTCTTCGCATAATAAGTCGCACTATTTGTTTTTTACTACAAACATAGAAGTTCCATACATCATACAGTTTCTAAAATATAATATCACACTGCAAATTGAAAATTGTGGAAAAAGTTTTCTGAAAAAAATGTGTCCTCATCGTGAGTACAGTGAGGATGTGAGTGTGTGTGTGTGTGTGTGTGTGTGAGAGAAGGTGAGTAGTAAGGTTACTGTGGCACATTCAAAAGATTTTCTGTTTCTTCATATGCTAATTTATGTCAACATTCGAATATTTTACCATAGCACTATTTTTTATTTTCATAGTAAATGCTTATTATATTAATATTAATTTTAACGTATAGGTTTAGGCCCAGAAATCAAACACATTTCCATACATACCCATGTCTAAAGGGAGGACGAACAAGATTTGGGACGATTACGCGTCTTCTAGTTTCCATACAGGGTTGGAAACCCACTAAACGATGCTGCCTTAATAACGTGAGCAATACAAATAACTGTCCACCGTAAGTACCTCGCAGGATTGATAAAGGTTTACGTCGAATACCGGTAAGGTCGAATTGAATTAACCTTGAGTATGGTCCTTTGACTTATTTCTAATAGTTTCAGGATTGTTTTGCCAACCCCACTCCAAACAGTTATACTACGTACAGTACTGTATAACTGAATGTCCCAATGCCAGGTAAATCTGCCACATCATATTTCCCTTAGCCATGTGTCTAAGATTTTTGAAGACGAAAGTAAGTTTTCACAGCCTGAATATAATTAGGTGGATATGTAATTTGAGGAACGAGTTATTATCGATAAGAACACCCAAGTACTTTACAGCATTTGTTTCCAATATCTTAGGACACATTGCGCATTGTAAAGGTAACATACTTTGCTTTTTCTGTATTGAATGTCAATGAATTGCTATGAAGCCAATGTGTTACAATGTTAGGGCAATGTTGAGTTGCTTCCAACGTGTTTTCCCAAGTATCAGCAGAAAACAGCAAGACTGAGTCATTGGCGTAAGTGACAATTGTACCATTCAGTATGTCTATATTCCAGAGTCTATTTATGTACACTAGAAAAAGGCTAATTCCAAGGATGCCTTGAGGTACACCGTGTGCTATAGGGAAGTCAGAGCTAAAAGTATCATTTATTTTCACACATTGAAAACGCTGCGACAAATACTTTTCCTTTCTTTTTTTCCTTTTTTTTAACAACTCCCGCATTAGGAATTTAAGTTCCTGTGTCGCGGGGATCTTTACAAACATACATGAAACGGACATAAAGTACACCCAGACTTAGAACAACAATTTATGGATCACACAAAGTGTTGTCCCATGTAGGATTTGAACCCACAACACTTGGCGCAGTAGGAAGCGGTGTGGCGACCACTGAAACCACCAGGCCAACTGTGTAGTCTCAGATAACAATTTTATTTGGTTTCCTCTTATTCTTAGACCTTCAAGTTTTTTAAGAAGGAGAGGCGTAGACACCGTATCAAAAGCTTTAGCCAAATCCAAAAATAGACCAATATTTTTTTTGCCTGCATCCATATTACGAACTTTTTTGAAAATTAAAAATATTGAAAAGATACTGTTAATGAACTGAAATAGATTTTTTGTATTGTATGTTATATATCAATATACAGTGAGTAAGTAAAATTTAATTTGTAATTGTGTTATCTGGTCGCAACGCCGCGCCGACGCTATGCAGGCGATATCAGTGCACGGTGCAGAGGTCCGATTGCGGAGGTATCACGTAATAGCGCTAACAGCCTTATGCTGGATTAACTCGACGGTTATCCGCTTCTGGACTGGACTAAAGACTGTTATTCACCTGTTTTGAGTTTTTATAACGAATGCATTCTGAGAATATTCAAATTAATTGAATAGTAACCAACACTTTTGCATTTTCGAAGGGTCAAATTTGTTTGCCACGTGTTCAAATGAGTGAATACAAAGTTTGACCATCAGGAAGCACTTATAATCGCTTTTGGGCTACATATACTATACCTGCGAGGTTTCTTTTTGACCATCATTAGGATTTCAAAAAAAGGAAGTGTAGCAACTGAAAACTTAAGAGTAATCAAAAAATATAGAGAAATATATAAAATACTTTCCACAAAAACATGTAATACATTTTAATAATCACATTTATTTCTGAACCTATAAAATGATGTAAACAATATTTTATTTACAAATAAGAACGGCATTGTAAGGTGACCGAGTCGAAATTAGCGACGATTCGAGTCTTAATATTTTCAGGGGGCCTTTCACATCAACTCTTTCGGTCAACGGCGACCAAACTGAATTCTGAAAATATGGTAATGAAAATGCAACAAGGTAACGCTAATAAACGTATCTGTTGAACTCAATATATAAACGTATATACAAACTATCTAATGTAAACTTGTTTAAATTATTGTTATATTACAACTAGCCAACTAACCTACCTACTAAAATTCAGTAAAAAATAAAACAATAATACTATTATGCTAAGTATTTTACTTCAAATAAATATAATGCAGATATGTACTTAGTCTATATCTTAAAGAAACGGTAAGTTCTTAGATACTGTGTTACAGTAAGGGAGAGCAAATCGAAGATCACCGCTTCGCGTAAAACATGTCAACTTAAATAACACTAAAAATGACCTATCATAAAATAGTGAGTGATAGTTTTTTCAAATAAATAATTCATATAACTTTAGAACTTGATTCCGGACTGAATCTTGGCCATTAGATACCTAGTCCAGTAGTGGATTTCGAAGATTTCATTGGTAATGAAATTTGTGTACATCTCGTGCACATAGAAATAAAATATAACAAAAATTGTAGAAATTTTTTCACCTAAAGTCTGCAGACAGCCAACTACAATACCATAACAGCGTATTAAAGTTGCGGAGCCCCTGTACTCCCATTGGGGAGTAAAAAAAATCACATGGTTTCCATTCAAAAGGAATTCCATCTACAAGCCGGCAGATAACAGATGTCGTGCCTGTGGGTGATAGATATAGTTTAAAAGAACTAAAAAACATACTTACAGAGTCGATTGCAATCAAACAAACAAACATACAGGTAAAGCTAATAAAAGCGCGTTAAGAAGGTGTATTGGTTAGAAGTTCTGAGTGGATTGAAATACATTATGGGTCACATTTACTAAACTCTTCTAAAGACAAAGGGCGATTGAGAAAACATGTTGAGGTCTATTTCGTTCGAAGTTAAACTTATATAAATACTGACAAACTAGTAGGTTCTTGATACAATTTTAACACCTTCGTAATTTATTACCCGTACTTGCTTGAATTTTGGCGTTTTTATGAATACAAATCCGTGCTGGAGAACCAATGTTATGGCTACAGTTTTCGTCACTCCCTATAAAGATAACGTAAAGAAACTATTTCAATGGAGCCTTTACCGTTAAGATGATCAAACTATTAGTAATAAAAACACAATCAGAAATATCTAGGCATTACCTCTCGAATGTATTTATTGTATGCAAAAAAATCATTGGGAATATTATCCATGAGTCGTGATTCCACAAACATGGATTTTGAAAGTGCTAGAGTTGTATAAAATTCGATCTTCACCAGCTCTTTGACGACTACATAATCAACTAGATAGGACTGGCTAGACTGACATTACATCGGTACGTCAGTAACAGGGATATAGCTGAGATCCGCGGTGGTACCCGCAGTATAACATATACCGCAGGTAACGCCTATATCATTAGTTATCTGCCAGTGAAAGTTTCGTCAAAATCGGTCCAGCCGTTTCAGAGGTTAGCCGGAACAAACAGACAGACACAAAAATTGGTGAAAATGTTATTTTGGTATATGTAGGGTGTATACATACATATGAATTTAGTTAAACGCGGTTATTTTAATATTATAAAGAGACACTCTAATTTTATTTAATTGTATAGATTTGTGAATTGTTTGCATTCATCATGAAGTTTTTAAGAGTGTGAATGCTGCTGCCATGCACGCACATTTTTTTAAAACTTGGCTAACTCACTACTCTGCCTGACAGAAAGAATGAGTAGAATCCAAGAGGGGGTGCCACCATAGTTACTCAATGCGAACGCATGCAGATGATGCCGCATAGTGACTGTGTGCGTCTGTATGGCGGCCTAGTGGAATGCTTTTTCACGCCCCGCATAAAGGATTCAGGGTCATAGTGGGAGAGAAATACGTGCGCGGTGAGTGAGTGAGTTCCAATTTTTGACTGTTTTCACAGAAAGGAAGAACCGAACCGCTTAGTTCGAGAGCGTATTTCCACCAGCTTGGAACGGTGACTTCCAAGGCTATCACTTTATATTTGAGCTTGCCAAAATAACACTACTCTGCCTCATGTAAAGCATTAGCAGAATCCAAAAGTAGTGGTCACCATACTAGTTGCGAATGAAGGTAACACAGCATACTGACCCACACTATGGCTTCAGCATCATTGAGTCTCCAGACCCAATGATGCTGAACGTAACTTGACGTAATTTTATCTGTTTTGGGCACTTTAATTATTGTCTTTCTTTATTTAATACTTTTAAACTGTCTATATGTATCATAATCAGCCTATCGCAGTCCACAGCTTGACATAGGCCTCTCCAATTTGACGTCACTTAGTTCGATCTATGGCTTCTCGCATCCAGCTCCTGCCAGCCGTCCCGTGCAAATCATCGCTCCTTGCCTTTGGACATCCTACACTACGTTTGCCGAGACGCGGTCTCCACTCAAAAACTCGTTTACCCCAACGATTATCGGTTCTTCGGCAGATGTGGCCAGCCCACTGCCACTTCAGCTTGCTGCTAAAAACACACTAGATTTTAGTATGCAATAGCAATTTTAATTATGTTTGAGCGGATTTCATGGGCCAAAACTCGGTTCCGTCTCGGCTGAAAAACCAGTATTGGGTCGGACACTAAAACCATACTTATTCCGTCGTAAGTGTCGTTTGACTTTGCTCTATTGTCGTCAATTTTCAGTTTGCAGACTAATTAAGAAACCTCTATACTCGTATTATTTCAATGAAATACTTTAATTAGTCGCAACACAATGTATATATTTTTCACAAACTTTTATAAGTACGTGTAACAATAACCCAAAAATACAACACTGGGCAATTAACAACGGTGAAGACTCATATCAGCTTTGCCGCAGGTTCCTGCAGGCCAGCGACTTCCTCAGCACACCTGCGTAGAAGTGTACTTTCCATGTCGGTAAGAGGTTGTCGAAGAACGTCTGTCACTCCGTTTTCGCCAATAACACATGGCAACGATAGAAATACGTCGTCTCTAATAGCATGCTCACCCTGAAATAAAAGTGTAACTAATGAAATAAAAATGTTATTCACACATTATGATCTTCTGAGCCGAAAGACATCCGCTACCAATGTTTGCCTTAACGAGCAGTACTGTGCTGCCCTCATACAACGGCTTTCCGTGACGGAATAAAGTATGTTACTAGAACGTTAGCTTTCTTTATATGGAACAAAATGATCAAATTGCCATGTTTGATTGAAAAGAGACGCAACTTCGTCTACGTTTCTTTTGAATCATCTTCGGCTCCTGTTGGTCTAAACCTGATGTTATACTATCCTTACTTCTGGACGCGAGCAAAACACCCATTAAAAAAAAATAGCTGGTTAGATAGTTTCGGTGTTCATCTTTAGTAAATCGTAATACGAAAATTATATCTATATCCATACTTATATTAAAATCAATCAATCAACAACCCATAACGTCCCACTGCTGGGCTCGGGTCTCCTCACAGGAGAGGGTTAAGGCCATACGCCCCACGCTGGCCAAGTGCGGGTTGGGGACTGGCAAGACAACGTTGTGGCTACGTAATCTTACCGTCGGATGTTTTCAAGCCGCCCTAAGGCCTCCAACTAAGCTTCACGACTGTTATCGTATGATAACAACCGGGACCGACTGCTTAACGTGACCTCCGAATCACGGAGACGCTCATGATAACATGCCACTAGCGGTCACCCATCCAGGTACTGACCGCGCCGTCGTTGCTCACCCTCGGTGATTGTTTCTAAACACCGAGTGCAACTGGGCTATGAGCGCCTCGCCTTATATTAAAAATTCGAAAGTAACTCTGTCTGTCTGTATACCTGTCTGTTACGCTTGGACGTCTAAACTACTGCACCGATTTCAGTTAAATTTGGAAGGAATATATTTTACTAGCTTTTACCCTAGCAAAAGTAAATCGGAAAAAAACTGCCGTCTGTGAACCGTCTTGACGTGCGCTGTCGAAACCGCTGGAGTTATACGACAATACTATGACTTGTATGTATAAATAGTTCTAAATGAAAGTTCCCGACAGCATATTTCTTTAACGTGGAACCCAATATTCTCTAAATAGTGAGCCATTATCAAAATTAAATTGGATACATTATAATGTATCCAATTTAATTTTGTTATGTCTGTATATAATGTTTGTATATTTAATTGGGTTACGTCTATCGTTATGGACATAACCTAATCGGTAGGGACATGAAATGGCTGCTAAGCTTCTGGGATGATCTAGAATGGTTGGAGTAAGAAGAACACAAAATACACGTAAAATTGCCCAATTAAGAGGCTAAGTGTGGAGACCACCCGGGAAAACCAAACCAAACAAACGATGAACATTTTTGAGTATATTTATCAAATTCTTACCAAAATTGATAACTACATTTGTCGCTTTCAATTCTGAAAGTAGAAGGAATTTCACTGTTACTCTAAGTAATTACGATATTGGACACAGTAAGAATAAGGCGCCATTAAGCGCTACCATAAGAGAGTAATAGCTCGCGAGGGTAGTCGGGCTGTCCGTGCAATATTATATAGTATAATATAGTATGTATATGTTTATGTATGTATGTATATACATAGTATTGATGTGAAAGTAATTCCTTTAATTCTTGAGGATGTACATAGGTTGCCGACATACACACGGCCAGAGCCGTGAGTGGTAGCTATTGATAATAGTTTTACTATATTGGATTTATATTCTTAGAGTATCGCATCTTGATTATTAGGGTCATTATGATTTAGATTGGTCATAAAAATTGAAGCAAGACATGTTAAAATAGAACTGAAAAAATAAAATACCTGTACATAAGTGGAGACAGGAAGCACTCTGTTAGAATTGCTAAATATTGTCTCGCATAGATGAGCGATGGCAAGGGCCAGAGACCATGCGCTATAGCCCTTGAGGCTTCGAACAACCTCATCACATTTCACCACTTCAGTATGCAACTGCTTCCAATTTTCTCCATCTTTTTCACTGCCTGATCGTGGACTAATATCTTTCAGCGGTACACCGGCAATGTTTACACTCGACCACACTGGCACTAAAACGTAAACAAAAATAATCTACACGTATACATAACTACGATAAGGACTAAGATATTTAGTATCATTTTATTCTCTGTTCTCAGCAGTTCTTTAGCTGCATACAGCTATTATTATTTATAATTTAATATATTTGTGAGTGGCAACTTATGGTTGAGTCAATTGAGAGTTGCCAATTACTTGAGACATAATATGTCGCTGCGCAAGTAATGTAAGTGGCAGAACTCTTAACCGAAAAGTGTTATACTGGCATGGGGTTTGGTTATGTTTATGGCGATTAAAATGGTCATAATTACTCAAACTAACAAGTACTCATTTGTACCTTTATTAACCGCTTTTCTAAAAAGAGGTCTATATCCAGCAGTGGTTTATAAAAGGTTACTTAAATCACGTAGTTTTCGCCATCAAGAAATATTGAAATAGTCTGTGCAGGTCCAGTACAAAAGCCCCTAGGAAACAACAGTCACCTTCGTCCTTCATAACCAACATACGCATTACGTGACAAACACAATCACAATCATGAGCCCTATGTTAATATTTAAAATTACTAGCGGAAATCAGATAAGCTTATCACACGTCGTGTGTCCGCTTCTTTTTCTAGAAAGTTGATTTAATGCATTCGCCATTCATGTTCAAATGTTTTATTGATAGTCAAGTCTCCCGTGTTATCCTTATTAAATATTATAAATTCGTAAGCAACTCGTGTGTTTTACACTTTTACGGCTAAACTTTGGCAACTTCTGAATATGACATAGGAGTATATCGATTTTTGAGGAAGAACATCGGTTGCGCCGCGGGTCAACGCTTATTAATTCTAGATTGATTAGGTCCTAAATCTATTTAGAGTGATACACTAACACACATCGATATACATATATTCTGCAACACTAAAGTTAAATCTTCTTACCACTGTTTGCTCCATGTGCCCCAATGATATATCCATGACAATTTTCAGGAGATATCCCCATTGTTTGCGATAGCAAGAACCGAAACCTCGCCGTGTCTAGAAGAGTTCCTGTACCAATGACACGGTTCTTTGGAAATCCGCTGAGTTTCCAGGTGACGTAGCTTAAAATATCAACCGGGTCGCTCGCAACGATTAAAATCGTATTAGGACTGTATTTGACAAGCTGTATAAATTAAAGATTTGTTAATTTCTTCAAAATATATAAGAAATTAAAAAAAAATTGTGATTGTATTTTTATACTTACAAAAACTTTTTTAATGATGCAATACAATCAAAAATTTATGATGTATGTATTGTGATTGTGTTGTATCTTTTATTTCAGCGTTAAGGAGAAGAAATTGGGGGCGGCGTTTTTAAAAGTCGTTATGTTTTGACATTTTTTCATAGATCTGAGTTGACGTATTTATAAATATACTGTGTTAAGTACTTCTGCGACCGAGACTAAGATGATACGATATTTATATAATTTATATGAAAAAAGCTGTTGAGTTTCTTATTAATAAATAAATAAATAAAATATCGGTACTACGCTAGTTTTAGCAACGTTTCTAACTTATATATATCGTTATTTTTTTAAAGGACCACTTGTAGGTTTTTAATTAGGAAAATAAAATCATTTCAAAGTATAAATCTAAGACAACAGTTTATTGTTTATTTTGTATTTGTATTTCAGTATACTTCTTACAAAACTACAAAAAAAGATCTTTCAGTTTTGGGTTCATTTAATACAAGGCGAGTTAAGAAAAATAAAATCAGGTGCTTAAGAGGCCCTAGATATAATATCAGTGATATGCTCATATAAAACTTAACCTTTTATTTGGTATGATAGCGAATCTATACCTACCTAAAGTAGAATCTATAATCTGGTTGGTGGGTAGGTATAACAATCAGAGATATGATGTAGGGATTAAAGAAATCAGAATTTAGCTTGATAATAAAAACGTGAATATGGGGACCTCTCAATCAAGCTTGAAGTGCCCGGTCAAAGACCAAATTTATGCAAAATACGTAATAGGACAAATTTAAGAAACTTTCCTTTTCGACATAAAAACGGCTTCTTTCCATGATGCTCTTCATTTTAATCTGACGTAATACCCTAACTTCACAGTTGTTACCGACAAACACACACTTCTTATCGATTCAATGGCAACTCTTACACAGCTTTGGCCCAATGCTCTGTGACGCGGATCGATCAAAGTGGAGATTTGTTGCCCCTAGCCCAAACAAATAAGACTGTGTCCGGCAGACATTTGCTAACATGTCTCGCGAGTCCAGAATCGTGAATACCTACCTGGCATGGCTTGACTTGAAGGTGATCAAAACAGTTACCGGTGGAACAATGGCCTTCATAATAGACACACTTCGTCCTACATATATGGGTTCAGGTTCTTCTTTGCCCTTGTATGTGCCAGTGACAATTATGCAGATTTTCGAGTCAGCTGTTACGGCAGGATCTAGTTTGGAAACAAAATACTAAAGTATTAATAAAAAAATATAAAATTTGAAATTCCTCGATCGCTAAGACGCGTGAAAAGAATTTACCTGGTTTTGTCTCTATTAAAGATACGAAAAAAATCATTGCCATCCATGCTCAACGAAACTGTAAAACGATTTTTACTAATCACCTTAAGAGTAGTGTAGAAGTAAGACAGACTGGCAGAGAATGCCTATAAATTTTAAACCGCCGTTGTACTGTACACTAAACGTTAATTAATTTACTCATGGAACGTATGAAAGGTGGAAATCCATTTTGAATGCTAATAAAATGAAATATATTACAGAAAAGTAGGATACCTTTGCTAGATATAATTTTGGCATTATTATGATATAAAGAACCCATCTCCAAATCCATTTGCTCGCCCTTTAGCAAGTCTTCGTCTAAGTCAACCAAGCATATGTTGTCAGTAATATCCTAAAAGTAAAAATCGTATAAATGTGCTAAGTACGTTTAATAACGCTTTATAAAAAGTAAAACTAGTATATGAAAGAGTTTTAGTTCTGATATTTAAAACCACAAACAAATACATATTCATCTTGACACTTCTTGAGTGATAAGTGGAAATCGCGTTTAAAGATTACGTTACATACGGTGAAGAGAAAGCAAATATTGATCACCAGATCGCCAAATCAATTTGTTGACTCTTGTAAAAGAACAATATGAGACCAAAATTTCTTCAAGTTTTGAGTTAAAAATAGATAACGCAATCCTAGATCTTGTTATCTCTTGTGAAACTTAAATAAATAATAAAATATATTTATTAACTATTTACCTGCAAATTTTATTCACAAAGGGAGCCATGGCTCCTATTGTAAATGAGTCCAAAATTAATATTCATAAATAAATAAATAGTAACTAAAAATGCTTGTTTAACAAAAGAGAAGAGATTTCTTTAATCATGAGTAGGTTTTTTTGATATTTTTTTAGCCGACGTATCGCATGATGGTAAACGATTATCTCCGTCCATGGACACCCACAACACCAGAGGCAGCACAAGTGCGTTACCGGCCTTTAGGGGATGGGGAGAGGAATAAGGAACGGGATTGGGTGAAGGATTGGGTATGGGCCTCCGGTATGCTCACTCACTTGGTGAAACACAGTGCAGATAATAATATCCCTTAAAGAATAACCATATAGTAATACAATTAAAAAACTATAAAATGAAATAATTGAATTTAAAGCATGAAACCAAATACCTGAGCTAGAAGGGCAAATACGGTAGCAATGCCAATTTCATCCAAACCCACTACACTGACTTTATTACTGGTTCCAAAGGTTTTCTTGGAGACTCCATTGAAAAGCTTAGCTACAGTAGTAAATTGTTTACAGGGGTTTTCGGTTTCTAATGGGCTAGAGTCTTTTCTCTCATATTTCTTCTGCCTTGAGCTAATATCTAAAACATAACAATGAGAAATGAACATGTGTATTTATGGTTTACGGATTTTATTAAGAGTTACGTGAAAGTGTGAATTTCAGTTCAATCTTTCAGTATCAATGCTGATTAAGTATATATATAAGTATATAGATGAAACCTACTTACAACTCGGTAAAAATCCATAATTTTGCAATCCTCCGTTGAAAATGTTGAGTGCTCTTAAAGTAGCACAGGTTTTGGCTATGAAAGGAATATATTGATGAACCATTTCCCACGATTAACTAAGTTTTGTTAATAAATATATTATAACATTATTTCAAAATAGATAAATAATTTTGAATTTTTGCACATGACAGATGAAATGACTCTGCTTGACAAAGAAGACAACTGAATACAACAATTTTTTAAATGCAAGACCATTAATGAGCAGATATACATAGGCCATGACAACAAAATGTGAATTCCTGATTGAATTTTGCAAATTACTGTACTGAAAATTGTATTGGCAATAATCTATATAAATAAAAATGATTTACAAAAACGTCTATATGCGCATAGCTTTCGATCGACTGCACCAAATTGGATATTTATTTTTTTATGTATTTGTTAATGTCAGGACAAGGTTTGTACAGAAAAAAAAGAAATGCGGAGGTGTTATATTTTCTTAGTAAACACTGCGGTCCTGCGGGAAGTTACCATGGGCTAACTAAAATAAGAGTTTGAGTTTGGGTCTTTTCTATGTATAATATGTATGTATTTACAAAAAAAGTATATATATATTAATATCAGTTGTCTAATACCCATAGTACAAGCTCTGCTTAGTTTGTGACTAGATGGCGTTGTGTGTTAAAATGTCCAAAAATATTTATTTATTTAATTCAGTAAATATTCATGATAGTAAATGTGGTTGTACGAAGTTCGCCGGGTCAGCTAGTGAGAAAACTGACTGAATGTTTACAAATAAATAAAATTGAAGTGTCTGTTGTTAATTTCAAATTACCAGCTATTCACTAAAAGTATATAAAAGTATATACGGTAGTAACATCAAAAAGCATATCTCTCTCTCTGTCTGTTTGTCTCTGTGAATCTCTGGCGCGGCTGCAACGATTTTATCGGGATTTTTACGGGCCGATAACTGATGATATAAGGAGTAAGTTAGGTTACTTTCTTCGTTGTACCGCGGGGCTCAGCTAGCAGACAATAAATTCTTTAAATTGGATTGTTTATAAATCGGTGCATTTATTTTTTTAGTTTTTGAAGCCTGCATTCGCCTATTTCTAGACATTATAATTCGGCACTTCAGAAAGCACTCAGCCAAAAAAGCATTTATAACAAAATGCATTTGTGTACGGGAATGATGATCTTAATTACGTCAAGGAACGCCTGAATTAACGTCAAAGACGTACAGAAATAACAAGAAGTATTATTATAAAAGTATTTAGGATGAATTCGTATCGACTGTGGAAAATTCAGAAACAATTATGTATGTATAAGATTAAAAATATAAGAATAAAAAGACTTTTGATGCTGATTGAGCTGAATGACTTACGAACTATGTTTCTGTTAGAAATCTGATACAAAATAACTTTACAGGTTATTTTAAGATTTGCTTTGTATACACATCTGGAAAAAACGGTTCGTTGACGTCAAGGCAACCAAAATAATATTGACTTTAATTATCCCTTTAAGTCAAATAGTCTTTTGTAGACTCCATTTATTTACCTACATGGCCAGGCGATAAAAATATATTCCGTCAACTTTTCATTCGATTTATCAAATAGGTATAATGTCAGCATTTATATTATCTATTGTTTAACTACGTACCGGTGTATTGTAACGGCTGAATTGACATTTTATAAATATAATGTTACAATGGAACATTATATACCTTATGCATATGCATACGTGTACAATCAGCTTCTAGGAAAAATGTCTAACCCATATACACATACTAGCTTCGCACCATGGTGTTATTGTAAAGGTACAACGATCGCGGCCGACCGCGAGTTAAACAACAGGGGCCCTCTAGTTCTTAATAAATTACTTGAAAAAATATGTTATTTAATAATATTTGATACTATTAACAGTATATTTATATCATTAACACTTTTCATAGTGTAGATATTTAGTTAATTTTTAGTTAAAAAAATACCAAGCAAAAATTCTGTCCTTCGTTTTCTTATATTTGCGCAAAGTCTATTGCAATGAATAACTATTTTTATCTTTTTAATCATTTACAATAGACTAGACGTTTCGGTTATGATGAGCGTCTCATTTTCGTGTAATACGATTTTCAAAATTATAACAATTACTTATTTGATCAAAAACTTTGTCGCGGTATTGTACTCCGCCTGCTACTCGCCTCCACCTCGCTGCTTACCCATCTCATTGAACAGATAATCGAGATACACCCCTTCATACGAAACTATCATCCGATTCTGCTATGATCAAATAGCATAAAATGATAAAACTTAAAATAAAGGTTAAATGAAATCGAATTTTACAAGAAAATCTGAAACTTAATAACACATATTTCAATGTGCCTTGGCATAAGACAAGGCCTTTTGATATCAATTGTAAATTAATTAATTAAAACATGAAAAAATTGTTGTTCCGAGCATGGATGCATTCTGTACTGTAATGAACATTCATTTTTAACCCATGGAGGTGAAATGAAACGTCTCGATATTTATAAATAACCTTTATTTTTGAAGTGAAAACTTCTTTAGGCGCACTTTTTAGCTGAACAAAAATCCAGTTTCGAAAGGGGGAAATCTTATGAGTTCGTGTCACCGCGTTACCATCACTGTCATGCTGACGTCACAAAACTTCCTTAACGGCGCGTTTTGAGCAGTTATTGGTATGAGAAAATCTTATGGAGGATATAATCTATATAGGAGAATATCTTGTCACCGACATGCTGACGTCAATAAAGTTCTTTCGCCTTCTTTGATGTTGATAATTTTAATTTAAACATGAAACTTCTAATTTTACACATTAATTTTATAAATAACATTCTAAATAATAAGTTTTCACTTCTATCGGCCGTCCTTGGGGCTGCCAATATTTTTAATGATACTACCTGAGCCCTGCAGTGTTAACCGCGGTACAACGACAATCATGGGTAACGCAGTGGGGTAAAGCTAGTCTGAAAAAAGTAGCCTAAGTTACTCCTTATATCATCAACTATCTACCAGTGAAAGTCCCGTCAAAATCGGTCCCGCCTTTTTAGAGATTAGCCGGAACAAACAGACAGACAAATATTGAAAAAAAAATGTTATTTTGGTATATGTACCGTGTATATATAATACATAAACATTTAGTAAAAAGCGCTGATTTTAATATTACAAACAGACACTCCAATTTTTTTCCAATTTTCCAATTTGTTTAGACAAGAATAAAAAAAACTTTCTTTTAAATAAAATAACAAAGCGGGCCCCTTTCTTCTTCTTCTTTTGATGAAATGGCAACCAGCCAATCAGCTATTTCTGCCAATGTCAAGTGTTTAAAATCTTCAAGTCTTTGAATCTTCAAGTACCTATTAGTCGTGATGAAAATAATGATAAAAACTATAAAACATGTGGATGAGACGACATGGGGTCTGTCTTTCGAAAAAACAAATAACAATCCCGCGGGCTCCTTTATTTTCACCAGTTGGTCAATTGACATTCAGGAATACGACTGTACTCGATTGAGTACAGTGACTTCTTCTTGTATGTTAATGTCAAATTTTCTAATTCAAAATTGTTCGTTCGGGTGTTCTATGCTCCGTGGTTCTATGTGCACGATGTAATATGCCTTTTTGGGCAAATAATGAATATAGAACAAATAGTCTTCGCGGTAAACACAGGATAACGTACCTCTAGTGCAGAGTTTATTTTTGTATTTTAAAACTCAACAAAAAAAATAATCAAAGTATTCCTACTTCGTGATAAACTGTATAAAACCATATTACTTTATCATATTCATCATATCAACTATTATTGCTTAACTAGCCTTGGGATTGATAATTTAGTGTTGTGTGTGGGTGTGTGTGTGCCTTCTCAGTTAAGAAATAGACAAACCGCTTAAAAATCGCTTCAGTAAAGACGAACACCTGAATCTGATCTACATAAACGTATGAAAAATACAAACGAATTCAGAAATTCCTTCTTTTTATCCGACTGCGAAAGAAGGGGGGTTATGTTTTTCGAGTGTATGTATGTATGTATATTTCTTTGGCTTGCCCTAGAGCCTAAACGGTTTGTCGTATTTTTATGTCAGTGGTGTTAATAGATTCGTCTTAGTCGTGAGAGTGACACTGGGTACATAAAATTATTATATTTTATTTCATTATAAAATTCAAATATTATTTTGGCACCAAAACGTAATCTCAAAAAAAAAATGTTTTCAAAATACATCGTGTGTGGTATCAAAATAAATATTTTTTAAAGATAATTACAAATATATAAATAATTCATTACTTGTTTAGAAGTTGGATAAAAATTAGATAACTACCTAATCAGTCCTAGTGTACAACAATGATTTGTGTGAGGGGCTTTGATGTATATCACCACTAGTTGACCCTTGCAATCTTGTCTACCTTTTCTAATGCTCGTAGCGTGATGTCGTAACAGCGCGAGAACAAAGGTTATCTTAAGAGAAAGACCTATGCTTTATCTTAATTTTTTTATAACATTCGAAGGCCAATAATTATTTCCTACATTATTTTTGTGAAACCTTAACCGCATACTCAGCGCACGCAATGAAAGCTCTCAAAATGAATAATTTTCTCTTGTTTTTGCAACATTTTAAATTAATTATTTGCTCTACTACTCTACTACACTACTTTGGCCGTAGCGTCATGATATATAGCCTATAGCTTTTCTCGATAACTGGGCTATCCAAATCTGAAAGAAATTTTCAAATCGGACCAGTACTTGCCGAGATTAGAGCGGTAAATCAAACTAACTCTTTAGTTTTAAAATATAGGTAGAATATCGTGGCCCTATCAGAGTCACGTCAACAGAGTTTAGTAGTCCACATCTAGACATCAGCCTCTCCTCAGAATGGAGGTTTTGACCTGTCACACCATGGTGTCCCGACAGGTTAATATAGTGATTGTTTTAATTGTCCTTTTAAAGAGAAAAAGTCAGTTTGTTAGCCTGTAGAGTTTTGCGGGCTTACTCGGTTCTTACGACACCCACACGGTCATTAAACGTGTGATTAATCAATCGTCACTACACGGAAAGTACGCGTGATTGTTTACACTGATTATATTGACGTCGATTCATCGTGGTATTAAGCGTATTTTTACAAATAATGTTTAGATTGTGGAACCTCGATCGGCCGACACTTTCTTTGTTTTATGTCTTTTAATTCTGAAGGGTGGGAGAAGCACTTAAATGGAGGCAAGGTACTAGTGTCTCTTGAAAAGCATGAGTCCCGTTAGTTCTTTTGACCCCTTATTTCATATAAAATGGCCTTTCCTTGAAATAATTTCCTTGAAATATTTTAGTTCTGGGTAATTATCTAAAACAATAAAAGGTTTTTTCCTTTTGTTGATTTTCTTATTGGTGATGAACTAGTAATAATAACGTGATCGTCTAGACATTGAAATTTCCATCATTCATTGAGCCGTTCGACAGATGCCAGAGTCGATGCGCCCATTGAAGTGCAACTATATTGGGGTTACAATATGTATAGAGTTGGGAGGTCAATGCTTTAAACGCGAGCATGCGCAATGGCGTCGTATCTGCCGTCCAGATCTTTTGAAGGTCACCTTGAATGGAAGTGAGTCAGCGGTGTGGCGGCGGGAACATTACGCGCAACTAACATACCGGCTCCAACAACTAGCAGAAAGCTCTACGTGACTTGAGCCACGGACAATACTTGCTATGACCGTTAGGAGGGAAATGCACACCGTAGTAGAATTAGCAGCTCTTTTGAGATTAACACAAGTCTGTTACATACAAGATTATATATATTTTGAATTAGGGATTGGATAGGTCAATTTTATAAATATTCCCTACTTCACTAAAAGCTTCCACGGAATCGTCGATACGCGAGTCTGTCTTGCACTTAGCCAGTTTTTTATTTAAATGTATTTCATTTTCTTAGCCTTTATTATTTTCAAGATTATTTAGGGTTGGCTACAAGTTCCACCTCATGCAACTCTTGAAGAAGAACAAAAGAATTATACAGGATTTGCACATACATGAAGTTGGAGGAGGTCTTTGCCACACCGCAAACGGACTACATATAGCAAAAAAATGCATAAAATACCTACGCGAATAGTTTTAATTATGTAAGTACGTATGTATGTATATATAACAGTGCAGCAGTGTAAGATAAGTGTATTGTATGTCGGAATAAAAGGTTTTATTTTTTTTATATTTCAAACTCCCTGAAAGGGTTTAAATTTGCTGTATTCATGAACCATAGTCAAATGTAATCAGGGCTTAAGTTATGGTGTATGTGGGTGACACTGAGGATGTGGTGAGGAACTATCTCGTAAGTCTGCATGTGTTTAATAATACTGCATTTTTTGTAAGTGAATTTAATGTTGCTGCATTTCTAAGGTGTCTGTCTAAGCTATGTTGAAGGCTGTTAGGTATAATTTCGATTGAAGATATTACTATTGGAACTATATGAATGTTTAGTGCTCGCTACTGTCATTTTAATTCTATTGTCAGATCTTGATACTTTACTACTTCACACTATAGTTATATATATAGTATATATAGTAGTATATAGTAGTTTGAGGGCACTGATTTTTAGTAACGATCGATAGATGTCTTACCACCGGGACTGCCGGTATAATGAGCTTTCCGAGGCATGGGCGTCAAACACCGCCAAACTTGAACACAATTGACACTCGAACCCGAGATCTGTTGATAGCCACATACTAACCGCTAGATCAACGAGACAGTTACTGTAATTACTACTATTTTACTCAAAATAACTTTAAAATTAGATTAAAAAATAGATTTTCCCTAGATAATATTATCAGTAGTACATAACTGCACACCATTATTTAATAACTTTTGAAATGCTCAAGTTCACATGGGATTAGTAACACTTTAATCAACATACGTTTAGCTTTATATTGTAAATATAATTTCTAATTTGTACAATGTATTATCATCAAACAAGAAATAATTTTAAGTATTCAGATCTTCGGTTTATTATTACATTCACGCGGAGCTGAAATATAAATTTAAATGCTTGAAACCTCACAAGACCAACCCTTAAAAGACGAGCTAGATTTATTGCAGAACTGCGAAGCCTTACTAGATTAATTTCACCAGTCGTTTATGATTCAAGGACACACACAATAATAAATACAATCAAATAAATCTTTACTTTTATACTTAGATTTAAACGTACCCTTGTGCTTAGCGAATGTATATGTTAGTTTTTACTTCTCATTTAATCTTTTCTCATCTTCATTTTCATGATTTGTTCAAGGAATCCTTATCGAGAGCTTTTTAGCTAGGAAAAACGAAATTCAAATTGCAATGTACTGGAAAAACAAGTCTGATAAGGTACGAAAAAATTGAAACCCAGTTCTCTCCAGCATCATAATTGACTACAAACAAAATTGATTTAACGAAATTTAGGTACTACTAAGTGTAATATACCATCTTGAACTGTTTGCAATACCTACAAACTTTACACAAATGTTATCATGTCATGTGTCATTTAGTGCCTGAGTTTGAAGATATCAAGTGACATACAAACTCAGCAGTATTTCAATACAATTGATCAAATTATATAATTTGCACATAAACTAAAATACTAATTTATTTATACACGGCCGTTGAACTATTGTGTCTCGCCATGATGCAAGTTTCAAAAAACATTCCTTTACAGCTACTTCAGTGTTTTCTCGGAGCACGGATTCAGACACATATCATTCATTCGTTCAGTCTTGCATTTATATTCAACGACAGTTAACACATTCGTTCAGTGGTTCTTAGACGCTGTTATAGTAAGCACGCTTGATCACGTGACTTATCGACTGTGTACGTGAAACAAAAAGTTTGTTAGTTTCCATAAAATGTCTGAGAGTGAAAGTGCCAATCATAAGAATGGTGAGTTGACATAATTTCATACAAAGCTTATGTATATTTGTGTGGGTTAAAACTATGTATTGCATTCAAAATGACATTCTAATACAACAAGCGAGACATCCTTATTTAAATTCCTGGACAAGGATGTAATTATAGATGTTAATGTTATTGATTACATAATCAATAATATTAATGCATATTAATAGTGCATTGTTGTTGAGTGCCCCAAGTTTTAAATCACATAAGGAAACGCACAACTTCAAATGAAGAAACTTTCAAAAACCTAGACACACCGGCACAATCCTAAATTAATACTAGTTCTTAGTCGACTGACATCAAAATTTTAAAACTGAACCCTTCTGCATATAAAATGTATCGGGTATCGATTACTTTACTTAGGTATAAATACTCCAGGATATATGATATACATATATCCTGATATATGTACAAATATTAAGTATATAAATAAAATAAAAAAAAATTAAGGGGTACTCAATTCTTTTTTTAAATGTTTGTTAAATAAAGCATAAAGCATTTGGCACGCTGTTACAAAATTTTTAATGCAGTGGCGTACGTGGTTATATATATATATATGCACTAACTATGCACAGAAATGCATATTTAGTCACAAAAATAATGCACACAAAGCAAAAGGGAACCACGTACGCCACTGCATTAAAAATTTTGTAACTTATACCGCACATATTTAATACGCATAGCTATTCCGGAGCTCTGGAAGGGCTGGACCGACTTTGACGGGACTTTCATTGACACAAAGCAGATGATATTGTAAAAAATCTTTGATTTGAAGGTACGAAAATACAACTTACATATATTTATTTGTTTCAATTTTTTATTTTAGATTAACGAGAGATTAGACTTTTCGATTAACGAGTTTAGAGAGAGCATTGACATATATAGAGACGGACACTTCATTACCAACCACACGTCGCAAAAAATATTCCGATGTAGATTTGAAACCATTATACATTTGAAAATAAAGATATGCATATTTCAGTTACATGCGTTACAAGAACAATACCGTCGCTATGAATAGACAAAGACAAACCATAAATATCACAATGGCGAATCAGTGTTGACTATCCAATAAAAATTTGCCCATAAGAACCGATAAAAATAAATTAAAATATTTTAAATTATGGGTAAATTGTGTGTAAAATGAAATAGGCATGATAAATAAAACAGCTTTATATTTTTTGTTAAAATAATTTATAAGCTAAAACTTAAAATTTTAATTTGTATTGGCCGATTTCTATGCGATTTTTTTTCATTTAAAAGCCAGTTTCCTTGCGGTGGTTCTTGGCTATGTTTGTTTAACATCCGTCCAGCAGTGTAAGAGAGTCAGCTCTTTTCCAAAATGATGTAAGGCATTTTTGGCGTATGATTACTCGATTAAATACTTACGTAGGGGGTTTTGTAAATTTTAAATTTTAGCATGTATCAATAAAGTAATGAATTAGCAAAAGCGATTGATCTAATTGTATTAATGAAAAATAGTGTGAAAAAAATAGGGTGTGTCGCAAATTCTTTATTTTTTTTATTTCTTAAGTTTTCGACGTTAATATTATGTCCAAATTTGGGTGACAAAGACCTGTAGTCGGATAGTTTTATAGCATGTGCATGAAATTTGTATCCTTTCACATCTCATACAAATTTCATGCACATGTTTAGATGGGGTAACATAATCCTCCTTTATCTTTTAACTTTTTAATTTATGACACCATTCGAATTTTATTGCTAGTAAAGGGTTGATGCATATTTCACATCTAAGGTGTTGACCAATTAAATTTCAACCATTTACAACCAAACTCCCCATATGTTGGCCCAAGGCTTCGACTGATCTCNTGACTCGTCCCTGACCTGCCAAACCAAGACTAAATTCTTCCCAGTCCCACTCCACCCTCTTCTTCACCAGTTCCACCTGAGTGAGAGAATCCCTACTAATGACCGTCCTGAGGTTTAGCTTTTACGAGTCCAAAAAAGAAGTCTTTGTGTTATTCGGATGTTTGAGCTATAATACTTGAAAATTTCATAAAAATCCATTCAGTGCTTGTTACGTGAAATATGACATACCAAACATATAAACATCAATGCTGACAAATTTTTACATTTATAATATTAGTTGGTATATGGTTAAGCTATACGCTAAGTCAATAAAGGTATAATATACCTTTTAAAAAAAAATTAAATGAAGACTAGGAGCGTGTATGACATTGTTATTCAGTCAAGCGTCCAGTCTGCGCGACTGTTTTCCGGTGTAGTGTCCAGCCGTGCGCGCCTTTCAATCCGCGCGCAACTTAGTAGGAAAACTTACAAAGCTACTTAATCTTAATGGATTGACGTACAATTTTGACTCTTTCACTCTTCATACTAAGTTGGTTTTGAAGCTCTTTTGAATGAAACAAATGTCTTGCTCTAATTTAAGTGGAATTTTATCTGATCTTCATTCCATTAGTTTACCGAGCTAGGTATATTCCTTACTTACTTATTCCGGCGACTTTTGCCCAATTTGTGTGAACTCACACGGTGTGTCGCGGTTGATGACACTAAACGGTATTCCGGCGCCCTTAGCTAGTATTTTTAGTTAGAGCCATACGCGTTAATTATATCGTGCCTAGGAGGCAGCGTGCGCGTTAGCTGAAATATCCATGTGGGATTTGTTTCGCGTAACGCAGGTTCTTATAGTATTTAATACACTGCATTATACATTATTTCTTTCTTGTTCAACTGTCTAGACTTCTTTTCTCCGTTTATATTATAATAATAATGTATTTTTAATTTCTGTATGAAAAGAAAAGTCGTCTTAATTTGCGGCCCTCTGAAATTCGCCGCCCTAGAATCTATTGAAAATATAAAAAGTTTTATACAAAAATTGAAAGCTAATATATTTGATTCAGGTACAGTACTTACTGAGAAGCATTTATTAAAAAGATGTTATTTTGAAATTACGAACAGACATTCAATTTAATTTATTTGTCTGTATAGCTTCATAGCCCTTTCACGATAAAATAAAATACCACTTAAATTACCAATGTACTTATTGGGAAAACGACATCTAGTGGTACATTTTGCACCAATACAATGACAAATAAACTTGACAGTGACATCTAGTGAACATTACTATCAATCGGCGTAGGTCTATTTTCATGGGATGTAAGTCTATGGTTTAGTATAATTTCATCAGTAGTTCATAGTAGTGAATGCAGTTAACTTTTTTCCTTAATGCTTGGCAAGGATATATTTCTCAAGTTATAATATTTCGCAATTTACCTCGTGAGTTTCGAGAACTCAACTATAAATATAACACGTCCATATCAAATAATATTTACCTTCAGTTGACGCAGCACGAGAGCGTACGCTGGAGGACTTAGTCCCTCATCACTCATCGTTATATTTGACTCTTAATATGACATGTGATTGATAAATTTTAATAATGAAACAATATGGAAGGTGTCTTAGAACATGAAGTCTGTACAAATTATTTAATATCTGATTTTACCAAAATGCTGGCTGTTACTAAAATGATTTATATTGCAACGAAAAGCGCTTTCATTTCTGGACTTTTGTACTCATGCATTGGCATTTCTATTTAAGGTGGGATGGCGACCCTGGACAGGCTGTTCCATCACATACAAGACAAAACAGGTGATTGCAACAATAAGGTGTCAGTTGTTGGAGTAGGGCAAGTCGGCATGGCAACCGTATTTTCTCTTCTTACACAGGTGAGAAGGGTTTTCCTCAAATTTAATTTACTTGCTTGCGTAGTGTTTTTCTCGTTTATGTGACTAGGTACAAGCATTCTTTAATTTATTTACTGATATAAGACATTCTTCTTGAAATAAAGTGGTTCTATTTTTTTGGTTAATAATTATTTGGTAGTGTGTAATCGGAGTATTTATATATGTTAAACATTAACATTTTAAACAAAGTCTAACTGATTTCAATTATGATGAATAACAATCTTCATCAATAACCTATAACTGGACACAGGCTTCTCTTTAGAAGTATTAAATAACAATATGATATAGGTAGGATACACTGGGGTAATTTTGATGGAATTTTTCACGAGATGGCTGGTTATCTACATTTAGGTTAGTTATGTAGTTTTATTTTTACTGAAAATCGTATGAGACTTTTGTTATATTAATGAAAGGATTTTATCATTGGCTATACTAAATTTATAAATATGTAGATTTATACGTTAAATGTAGTAGTGTATTGAAATAATGTTTAATATTTTTAGGAATTAGGTAAATTACGAAGTATCTTGGGGTTATAAGGGAAATTTTCAAATGTTAATTTAGTTGCACTTCGTCCGTAGGCGTACATTGCTAGTGTAATCGTATTTATCCCTTACACAAAATAACATATGCATTAGTAATAGTATAGCTAGTAATCGTTTCTCAGTATTGAGCTTCCGAAATAACCCCGAGACAAGGTAGTGGTTCTCAACATTTTAATCTACTATAGATACTTACTTAAATCTGTACGTTTATTTCTAGCATAATTGCAGGAAGCTGACAATGATACTCGCTAGTTTTGACAGATCTTTTTACGCGGAAGTAGTTGTTATGTTTCTAGTATATTCTAAAATAGTAATTTTACAATTATCTTGTTCGCTTTAACCAGGGATTAACGATATGAACTTCACTGGTCAATCAAGATGAACTTATACTGCAAGTACTAGATTCTAGAAGAAATAAATAAAAGTTACTTAAAAATAAATAAATATACCTCATAATTAGTGCTCCTCAAAATAAAATAAAATATCTTCATACATTATTTTCTTACGTTTAAATCAGTCGTCCTTAAAAATCAACAACAACAAGCTACTACATACATACAATACTATATTTAAATAATGCTAATGTAAAATCACTGTTATTAAATCAGTCAAAATAAATTATGTCTTCGTTATTACGAAAATCGATTCACTATCTCGCCGATAGTGAATTGATTTTTGAGTTAACGCGTGAACACATGAACCAGAAATACAGTCTAATAAAGAATTTATTATTTCTGCAGTCAGTACAAGTATAAGTATAGTAATAATAAGTGTCCGTGATATAACAGATTAACAATACGACGTGTTACCACAATTTTCATCTTATGGGAGAATTTTAAACATAAGTAGTTGAAATAGAATATGGGCCTTCGGTATTCTCACTCACTCGGTGAAACACGGTGCAAAGCGCTGTTCTACACCGGTTTTCTGTGAGGCAGTGGTATCACTGATGGCAAAATACAGGTTTTTTATCAATAGATACTGAATTACGGTAAAACTCGTATATATAATCATCTCAAGTGAAACCCAACTAAACATATTGAAAAGCCATATGATGGATTAGAGCCTGTTCATCTGATGTTCCCATTTATTCCGTCATCTTCATTAAAGCATTGTTAGATGATTGGGTATGCTGTACTGTGTGCGTGATCACGTATTGTGATCCTATATCAACAATGCTTTCTATTGACTAGTTTATTTACAAGTTCAAAGCTTTTTGAATTTGTATAAATATCCCACTTCTAAGGGCCTATAACTACCTTAGTTAGATATAGACTCCTTTTGTATTAATCCAATCATTTCCAGGAGAACATTGTGTGTTTTTATCTTATTTACGGAAATACCAAAATTCCTTATCGAAAGCGAATGAAACGGTACCCATTGTTAACAGCTGGCAATCCTTACATTCACAATAATTTTGTTACAAACAATAAAATATATTGGTACGATGCAGTACCTTTAATCTTATCAGTAACGTAGTAGACGTTTCTGATAGTGTTTGTAATGTGTGTGTGTAATTCTAACATTTATATACAGCGTTCTTATTCGTCATATTCTACCGTTAAAATGCAAATAGAGTTTAAACTAACTTCACTTCCAAAGATGTAGTCATTTCTAAATATAGAAATAGTTGTGGAAATGCAAGCGTGGCCAAGCTGTGGAAAGCACACTTTTGAACCAGTGAGTGGCAAATTCCGATATTTGGCAACACATTTCGATAATAAGTGACGAAATGTTTATGTTGTTCAATTTAAAATCCATGATGGTGTCAAGCCTGTGTTAGTGACAACACCGAGAGTATTTAATAAAATACCTGACTGTTGAGGAATCCTAAATCTTGCATAAAAAGCTCCGCTATTTTCGAGTAGATTAAGCCTGGTTTAAACATCAGCGACTATGGTTTAGGAAAAAATATTTGTTAAATAAATGAGACTAAGCTTTTTACAGCTGTCGAATAGAATAGAATAATTTATTTGCCATTTAATGTAGTACTTAAGTTATTCTGCGAAAGTCCGATATTTATATAAGATGAGCGAATGCGAAGTCTAAACTGATATAGACCATTATTTGGTTGTTCACTCTGCATTCTAAAAGATTCTAAGAATGCTCGTCGTTTGATGTAAACGGCATTAGAGTGCGCGAATAGTTGCATCTTTGGTGAGAATTCTAATTCTTAGTTTTCGTTCTTGCTCGTTGTTATTTTGGTATAAACGCTAAAAACGAGTTTTCGTTTACACTCGAAGATTAAGAAAGAACGCTCTTGTTCTCGCTCTAGCTCTTTGTTCGTTTAGTCTAAACCCAAATAAAACATTTGTATGAGCCTCGATTTCAATGTTTCTTGAATCTTGAGTAACATAGGACACCTATATCTTCTAGCAACGCGTCAAATAATTTGACACACATGGATAGACAGTTTTTTTGGACAAAAATATTTTTGGTTTAATGTTAAACCTGTCTATCTCTGTGTCCGTGAAATAAATCCCTGGCGTTGAATATTTGCGAATGTGTTCTAACAAATAAATATCCTAACTCGTAAATATAAAACATGGGACACTAATAAAGTAATATTAACTTTAAGCGTTATTAATATAGCTTTGTTATTATTTTTATGAAAGTTAAATTAATTTTTTAAACGGTTTTGATTTTACATTTCATAATATGTCTGTATTTATAAAAACTTTTGCAGGTTTTATGGCTGAATTGGTCTTAAATTAACGTACCCATAATTTGTTTGTTTATGCAAGTTCATAGCCTAGAAATACAGTATAAATCTGTACATACATGTATTAATTGAGATAAACATTTAGGATAACCATAAAAGGCGATCTTTTCCAGACAATCTTTATATTATAACCATATTTCAAAATATATTATCTTTGCCCAAACAAGAAATATATTATATTTTGAAAAGTGACGTCAAGGCCTAAGACTTTAAAATTGTATTTTGAATTATCTTTATAGGGGGTGACGACAAATATAGCAATGGTGGACACAATGGCTGACAAGCTCAAGGGAGAGATGATGGATCTCCAGCACGGATCTGCATTCATGAAAAACGCCAAGATACAAGCGAGTACAGGTAATTTATTTAACTCATCACTCACAAAAATTGTTTAATTTATTTTCTTAATCACCTATTGCCTTTGTAGAGTCTAACGACATTGTCCGGCTATATCACTTTTCAGACTTTTAATCGATACACTTTTTCTTTTCTATTTAGATGCTTTGTGCCTTTTCTAAGTTCGCTCCAAACTATGCTTCAACATATGGTACAACAGTCGTTACGAGTACATTTTATGGGTTTGGAAAAATAAACCTCAAAACTGACTAAGATTTTATCAAAACTTTGATGAATATGTGAATGTTAGTAAATTGACTGTAATTTTTTGAAAAGCCATTATGTTGCAAGCAATAAATACTTCTGTATTAGAACAAAGAGATTCCCTCAGCTTGCCAAAAAGTTAAGGCAAGGTATCGCTATGTATGTTGAAATTATTACATAGTTGCCTCTTTCTTGGGTTTGATATAGATTACTCGGTTACGGCGGGATCCCAGGTATGCGTGGTAACAGCCGGCGTGAGACAGCGTGAAGGTGAGACACGCCTTGATCTGGTGCAGCGGAACACTGATATACTTAAAAAAATTATTCCACAAGTGAGTACAAAGTTTGCACACATCGATGTTGTTTAGGAAATTACAAGTAGTTTTGTTAAAAGGCTATATACATATTCATATGTATATATAACAGGGAATTATGTTGTAGTGTAATGTAAAATATGAGTTAATAGTAAGTTAATAGTACTAGATGAGATAATTTAGGAATGTTTCACTATTTTTCTTTTATTGAGAGAAAATTAAAAAGGTAGAGAAAATAATGTAAGCTGAAGACATTGGTGGTCAACTGAAAGTCCTATTTTAAAAGACTAAAACCAATCGGTGGTGAAAATTGAAAGCGTTTATCGGAACAGCTAGTAATTACGTATAATGTAAAACGTAAATACACATGTAGGTATATCTCTAAACTAATGTCACAAAATCAGTAATTATATCAACACTTATGTAACTTTTGCGTCTGAAATCCTTCACAGTAGTTTATTACCGTATGATAACCTTACTTTAAACATGTTAAGTTAAAAAAAATGTGTAAACGGAAGTAACTTGTAGATAAGCTTACACCTAAACGAATACCGACTATATTCTAAATAAATAAATAAATATTTCCGACATTTAACACACAACGCCATCTAGTCCCAAACTAAGCAGAGAGTATCATGGGTACTAGACAACTAATATAATACTTATATACTTTTTATTTTGTTTTTTTTTTTTAAATAAAATTAATATTCACCTTTTTTATTTTAGTTGGTAAAGTACAGTCCAAATACTATATTACTAATAGCCAGTAACCCAGTGGATATTTTGACATACGTATCGTGGAAAATTAGCGGACTTCCAAAACACCGTGTTATTGGGTCTGGTACCAATTTGGACTCTGCGCGTTTCCGCTACATGCTGTCTGAAAAACTGGGCGTAGCTTCCACCTCCTGTCACGGATACATCATTGGCGAACATGGAGACAGTAGCGGTAAGTTCCTTTCACGTGTTTTATTTCCATAAAACTATGCATAGAACATGGTTTTAGGTACACGGGACACGGTGGCGGGTGCGATACAATGACGAGGTCAAATCAATTTCATTCCAATTAGTTTAGTGATAAAAACGTACATATTATTATGTTTACATATGAACCAAACGCAAGCAAAGATAACAGTCAATATCTGTCGATAAGCACTGGTTAACTGTAAAGGTCTGTATCCATACCCATTTTTTATTGTACAGATGTATGATACAATTGTTTAAAAAGAAGTCAAAAACCATGTTTCAACAAATCGTTACCAAATAATACATAACGCTTATAGATTGCTTGGAGTGTTACATAGTATAATTGTGTTGTTATCGGTTCTGTAATGGAGTAGTTGCTTCGATGGAACCTTCGGCTACGGCCAGACTAGTTGTTTTGGAGCTATGGTAATGAGAACTTTATTACTAAGCATCCAAACTAAGTTTTACACTGTTTAGCTCCATACTAATTACTATTCATTACAATTAGTAACACGATGATGTGACTGTTCGTCAAGTTTATTTATTCGTATTTGAAAGTTCATTACTATACCGTAGGCACTGTTTCATTTCTCGTACGTTCAACATTGGTGAATTCTTAATTATCCTGCCAATATTTACTATAATTTTTGAACATATTGACTTTTGAAAACTTCGTTATCGTGTTATAAAAAGTGTTCGTTACGACAGTGTAGGTCACATACATAATAAGTAGGTACTATACATATGTAGAAACTATCATCAATAGCTTTTAATAGTCTACTACTGGACCTAAGCCTCTCGACTATACCACATGTAATTTTTTTGTGAATAGTACCGGTATGGTCCGGTGTCAACATTGCTGGCGTGATGCTTAAGGACTTGAACAAGTCCATTGGGCAGGACGAAGACCCAGAGAATTGGAAGGATACTCACAGCAAGGTAGTCAGCGCTGCATACGAAGTGATCAAACTGAAGGGCTATACGTCGTGGGCAATTGGTTTATCTCTAACAGAAATCGTGGGAGCCATTCTTAATGATGCTAATACAGTACATCCGGTCACCACTTGTCTTAAGGTAAGATTCTTGAGCAAAAGATCCTTCACATATTATGTTAATGATTTAAATTATATTTGAACAGATCTCGGTGGTGCAATGGTAGCGAATGCGACTGCTGTGCTACGGTCTTGAGTTCGATACCGGAGTCGGACCAAATGATCTGCAAATATTTGTTTCGGAGTTTGAGTGTTTTCATGTATAATGTAGTTATTTACAAAAATAAGTATAGAAGTTCTATCAATCTAGCTTTTTTAATACAAGCTCTGCTCAGTTGGAAATTAGATAGCGTTGTGTGTACGTTCGTAATATTTATTTATTTTAATTATTTATAACTCATTGCACTTTAGTACATCGACGGACTTAATGCCCAGGGCATTCCCTGCCAGTCAACCTTAGGGTGGTGTATAAATCTTGTGAAGTAGGCACACATAGGTTTCGTACTTAACAATTTCAAAGTATACATTACACATCATTACATATACAGATATTTATGCAAATATATAAACATTATAAATATATATTTTATAATATTAACATTACATAGTACACTAGTGGATAAGAAAGTATTGGAGTGCTATCGTTATGATGACTGCCATGCCAGTGAAAAGGAGGTCATGTACTTTCTTTTTAAAATATGAGACGGTTAGTGGACATCCAATCACACAGAACATTGGGCAACTTTATCATGTTAAAAGTAATAAACTAAGTGAGCTGAGTTTTTGTTCGACTGCATGGATGGCGTCGTGATTTAAAGGAGCCATCACGCTGTTTAATTGCGTTTTGGGTCCAAACCCCACAAGGGACAAAACTTTGTGTGATCCACAAACTGTTACTCTTACTTACTTGCGTTTTGGGTGTTCTTTGTGACCATTTCATGTATATTTGTAAAGTCAAGCAGAATAAAACAATCAAAATATTACATAATTATGACTTTCGAACACCAACTAAAAATATTTTTAGAGACACTAACCTATTAAACATAAAACATCTTTATCTATATACTACATGTATCTTAATCTATAAAATAAATCATAGACTCATTCATGTATGCCTCGGTGGCGCAGTGGTAGCGTGTGCGACTGCTGTGCTAGAGGTCTCGGGTTCGATTCCTGAGTCGGACCAAATATTTATATGATCTGCAAATATTTGTTTCGGAGTTTGGGTGTTTTCCATGTACAATATGTATGTATTTACAAAAAAAGTATATAAGTATTAATATCAGTTATCTAGTACCCATAGTACAAGCTCTCTGCTTAGTTTGGGACTAGATGGCGTTGTGTGTTAAAATGTCCGAAAATATTTATTATTATTCACAAATTAATTTCACAATGAAAGGTAAAATCAGCAAATATGCTACACGTCGCGCCAGTCACCCCGTATTGCCTAACGTAAGAACCAACTATGGAAAACACGACATAACGTTTAGGGGAGCACAGATTTACAATAAACTTCCAGAAGATGTTAAAGAAGCGAGTTCTTTGAAAATATTTAAAAATAAATTATTGACTTACATTCATAATAATGAAACTCTCTAAAATATTTTTTGTTTTTATTACAATATTTTTTTTGAACCACACAGCCTTAGCACAGGAATGCGGAGAGCGCTCCTTACCGTATTAGTATTATTTTAATTATTTTTACTGCACCTACATCGAGTTGACGATTGTCTTAATGAGAAATAAAGATCTTTGAACCGAAGTCCCCCGCGCCACCGGAATATTCCTTGTGAGACTTATTTTTAAGTTAAATATAAAAATATATTCTTTTTTGGTTGCAGGGTGAACACGGAATCGTTGACGACGTATTCCTGTCCCTACCCTGTGTGCTAGGCCGCCGGGGTATGTACGACGTTATCAGACAGCCGCTAAGCGATGATGAACGTTCACAGCTTCTAAAATCTGCAGCTGCTATGGCCAACATTCAGGCCGCAGTCAAGATCTAAACTTTATTAAATAAATATTATTTTTTCGAGTGATAGTTTTAGTTTATAACTATTTCGTGTAGTAACGGTTTCTTTCCGTTACTGTTAACTGCCGTAAAAAAATGGTCAAACCATTTTTTTACGATATTTACCTACAATTTATAGGTAGAAATAAAAAATGTTGTTTTTAGTCATTTATATGACATTTATTTAAATATTTTTGTAGCTTTTGTAATAGTATTATATTTTTTAATATAACTTATACCTAAAAATTTGAATAGAAGTGTGTTTCTACAGAAATAAAAACACATATTTGTAATACTAAGTCATTATTTAACTATAGCTTTTCATAATAACTTAAATTATTGATTTTTAAAATGCAAATTAAATTGATATTAATTGCAATTGTCAAAATGTCAGCCCAATAGAGAGATATCAAAACAGAATACAGACTCGTAATTATATATAATACAAATAATATTATCTTTATTTTATTAGTTTCGAAATAAAATTATTTTTTATTCCTTTCTGAAAGCTCCAGTTACGGACATAAGATTAAAAAAAAATATAAGATTTTTAACGAATTGTAATAGGTAAACACTTAAAAGATTGTTAATGTTTTTTCTGAATAATTAATTATTTAGAAAATAGTTTTTTTTAGGATTGTTATGTGTACTTATTTATAACTGTCAAATGCTTGAACTTAAAAAAGAGCTTTTTGCAATCATTATAGTCTGCACTGTACATTTTTAATTAAATTATTTAGTTTCTGTACTTAATTCAAACAAATATTTCTTTTAACCGTTGTTATGAAATTATAAATAAAATTGTGACAACTATATTTGATTACATATGAAGTACTTAATACATATTCGAGTGTTTTATACAACTTTTAAGGTGTAATAAAAGAGCGCTTTTGACAATCTGCAATGTGTCATTGCAGTCGCTTTTTTTGCACCAATAATATACTTTTAAATTGAAAAATTTATAAGTTAAAATTCATAAATAAATGTGATTTCTTAATGGTTTTATTTATTTTTGTACCTAATTAATGAGAATGAATGGTTTTCAAATATATCGCAAAATATATGATACACAAGATATTTTGTATCACGCATTTAGATATTATACGCGGTTTGCGGTTGCTAAATGTTTGTGAATCTGAAGATAATTTGTGTTCGGTATAATCGAAGTTTAGCCTAACGCAGTAGACTTAAAGCCGACTCCAAATTTATTTGGGAAAAAAACTCGGAAAATAAATACTAGGCCAATAACCTGTATTCCTGCTAACATCACCGCCATCTTGATTTCTAAGCACATTTTTTATGTATGCGCCTGCCAAAAAAGCATTAGCAGAAGCCAAGTGTGGTGGTCACCATACTCATTGCATATGCAGACAATGCAACAATGCAGCATGGTGACCCATACCATGGCTCCAGTCTCATACTCACCAATGAAATAAGTATCATCATTAATGCTGGTTGATCTTCTGTGCGAAGCTAGCACTGCCGCGGCCGTGTTGATATCATGCTGTACTAATGGATGTTCATGTAGCGTATATGACGATGGTTCCGTCAATAAGAATTCGTTATAATACTGGTGTGCTGGGAATTTTATCAAAACGAATTCAACCATTTGGTATGCAGGGCCTATTATACTATAATAACAATACTACTGATAAAATAACTCAGACATATATATCCTAGTAATATTATAAATGTGAGTTTCTGAGGATATGGATGTCCGTTAATCTTTCACGTAAACATTACGGATTTAGATTAAACTTTACAGTAATATATCTTATGCAACAGAATAATGACATACACGCGAGCAGAACTGCGGGGAGAAATTGGTTATAGATAAATAACACCCAGTCACTGAATATTTCTTATTCTTTTGATGAAATGGCAACCAGCTAATCAGCTATTTCTGCCAATGTCAAGTGTTTAAAATCTTAGTCTTCGAGTCTTCAAATCTTAGTCGTGATGAAAATAATGATAAAAACTATAAAAAACATGGACGAGATGAAATGGGGACAGTCTTTCGAAAAAACAAAAAACGATCACCCGCAGAATATTTGTTCTGTGTCGAGACACGCAGAACTGTCACCTCGAAATAAACAAATAGATCTACGACACTTACTACTGTATAGGTCGCTATTATTTAAGCATAACTCTGCAAGACTGGGGTGGTGTGAGACTTCGATAGGTATCTTTTGACGTTTGGTTTGTCAAATTTTTGTTGCTCAGAGTGCGTTTTAAAGCGACACTACTGTTTACTGGGCACGATATTGACTAGTAAATAAAACGAATAATTATTGTGAAATAAGATCAAAATTTTAATATTCCATTCATGTTGTATTGTTTTATAAAATTAGCAAGCAGTAGACATATCTTAGAGGGTATTTTATAAATGTTGTTCGCGTAAACATGTTCAAATGAGATATAAGCTTAAAATAGTTCCAAATTTAAATACATTTTTACATTGTCTAGAATGAAGTTACATTCGTATGTGTATTCTGATGCAGCGGAGGCCCTGCAGTCAGCGGTGTGGAAGCCTACGTTATCGTTACAACTATCATATAGCTACTACAATACATAATATCTCACCTATATACTCAATTTCGTAGTACATTAAACATACATGATCAAATTTTGCATTTTGGTCACAAATTAAAACAAGAATTACTCACTAAGACTTAGTTCTATATACAATTCGTTAGTTTATTATCCATTAATAATTAATTTTACAAATACATATGTTAAAATTAGGAATAAGCATGAAAAACTTCACTTTTAGCATAAATCACAGACACTTTTCTTTAAAATATCGGCCTTTTTAGGAATAAAATAAAATTGAATTGCATACCGATCAATATCATCGGTTAATTTTGTAAAAACTTTGTAGAGGCACAGCTCGGTGACAAACTGTGTGTGAACACGTGGCCAGCGCCGCCGTGGGTTCTATTGTATTATTATATAGTTCATTTCATAGGTCGGTAAAAGAATTGTGAATAAATTTAAAAATAACGCCAAGCTCAATAGGTGGGCACATTGACTATAGAACGATTACAGTACACAATAGCTTAAACAAAAATAAAACGTAATCCTATTGATTGTGTACCGTACAAGATCTACATTTGGCTAGGGCCTTTTCTTAAACTTACATGCACATAAAATCCTGGCTACAAGAACAATTGTTACTAACGAAAACATCGATACAAATGTTGTCTTAATCGCTTTAAAGCATCCTACACGGATAACTTAATGTCGTTAACGAATACTTCGATACATACGTATTTATATATTTTATACACTAAGACATTATTGGAATACTAACACGTAACGTATCCGTTAGTAGTGTCATACGTCATGTCAAAGGTAAGGAAATCATCACGTTTATTGTTGTGTACAGTTTCTTATAGTATATTTTTGGTTTATTCAAAATTCACTTGTAAAGCATACATGCATCGACACTAGAGTATGCTAGTCCTATTGTCGCTGGCGTCGTCCTCTCGTCAGGTGTCGTTAGGCGAGCGGAGCGAGTGCAGAGCGTTGCCGTGGCCGGCCGGCCGCCGCCTGTCCAGGAACGTCTTCAGTTGAGTCGCTGAAAGCTGGGTAGCCGGCGCCTGTACGAGTTTCTCATTTCAATTTAATAAGTATTTACTGTTTTTAAATTATAAACATTTTGACTGCGTCGGTGGCGCAGTGGTAGCGTATGCGACTGCTGTGTTTCAGGTCTCGGGTTCGAATCCCGGATAGATTCAAATGTTTGTAAAAAAAGTGTATATGTATTCATATCAGTTGTCTAGAACCCCATACCAAAAGCTTTCCTTAGCTTGGGACTAGATGGCGTTATGTGTTTGTTAGATGTCCGTAATAATTAATGGGATATCCTACTCATCAATTCTATAATTATACACATAAAACACTATTTCTACTTTGATGATTTTTGGAACACCATGTATACTCTAAAGACTGTAGTTAAGGTAGTAGGTAGCGTTCATGTTTAGTGTGAAGTGTAACGGCAGTGTCAATTATTAGAGTGATAAAATGCATACCTGTTCAAACCAAACATCATTGAGCGCATCTCGAGGGGCGAGGCGCCGCGCCGGCGCTGGCTCGAGGAGCCCACGTATTAACTCATGAGCGCGTTCATCGACTCCCATCCAATGCTCCGGCGGGAAGCAATAATCGCACTTGATAATGTTCGCAGTCGTCTCCTCGATTGACTCGTCCAAGAATGGCGATAACTATCAACACAATTTTTTTTTCTCAATTATAGAATAACATAATTCGTATTTTATAAGACAACCACACCTCAGAACAAATGAAAAAGAACTCAACTTTTTCTTTTGAATTAGATAGCATGTATGTGGTCTGGTGCAATGATAGCTAAAAAGAAACCGTCATAATTTGCGCCCAAAATAAAATGGATAATAAACACAATTACGCAGTCTTCATATTGGTTCTTTACTTACGCCTGTAAGAAATACGTATAAGAAGACCCCAGCAGCCCAAGCATCCCAGGCCGGCGCAGGGGGTCTGCCGAGCACACATTCAGGCGGCGCGAACTCCAGCTGTGCAGGAGCTGGTGGCAGCACATCACGCCCGGTGGTAGCGCCCTCGACAGTCTCTACAGCTGAACCCAGGTCTACTAGTTTTAACTGCGGCTGAGCACCACCCAACTCCACTAAGATGTTCTCAGGCTGCGAGAACAAGAATGATATACAAATTATTATACTTAAATAGACACACGAGTCCAGTAATCATTTCTCGTGGGCGTTTACACCTACAAGTATCCTCTAGGGAGTCTTATTGCAGAATAATTAAACTAATGCAGCAATAGGAAACATATAACATCTTTATGATAATAATAGATAAGATTTATTTTTTCTTTGAATTAAACTGTTACAATGTTTTAACGGGTAAATCTTCAGAATAAATAACATTCTAATAAGAAGCTACATATTGTTGAGAACTCTCAGGTGTGAAAGAACATTGAACTACACTGTCAATTGTAACATTAGAAGATATTGCAAATATTTAAGATATTATTTAAAGAAGAGGTCAATCATCTCTCTGTGACATACCCTGACATCAAGATGTGCCACGTTGATGGAGTGCAGCCACTCGAGTGCGGAGAGCAATTGTCGAGTATGTGTCGCTACGGTCTGCTGAGTGTAAAGGTGAGGACAATTTGCAGCCCACTCCAAGAGCGGACCACCGCCCACGTACTCCAACACGAGCGTGTGAGCGCCGGCACGAGGAACCTCCGCAAACAGAGCCAGGGCACGGACCACTGCGCCGTGCGCTGACCTCGATAATAGGCGATATTCACGCATAGCGTCGGCGCCGCGACCAGACAACACCTGACAATTTTAATTCGAAATTTGAACTCGTATACTGAGCATACCGTAGTATAGATCTATATTGCATTTCATAAACATTAAAATTACAATATTAATTGAATATTGAGACGTATGAACCAGACTTAAAAAATAATTTCTAGCTATTGGACTGTAATAGGAGAATGGATTGTCACGGAATCAGCTTTGAATATTTTGTACTGATATAATATAAAATGCTAGCCGTTTTGCAAAAATTCCGTAATATTTAAAAGAAAATAAATAATTGAATTTGTTGATACAATAAGACATACCTGCTTCAACGCAACTCGTTGCCCTGTTCCAGTATCCCTCGCAGCTAATACTCTTGCGGTTCTGCCACGACCGATTTCTTCTTCTACGCTATATCTCCGTGCGAACTGCTCACGCTGCCAAGCACCACCACCACCGCACACAGAAGGACCCGAAGCAGGTCCAGGAGCGCCACTCCTCGCGCATATTAATCGGAAACTATACTGGCCCGCTGGTAACTCCTCCAAAGCCAGTGTATTTGCTGCAGCAGGAGTTTCTGTAGCCCGCCGCCATTCGCCTTCCCCTACACGGCAGTACTCCAAGTGAGCAGGACTCGGCTCATCCCACTGCACAACGAGGCCACCGCCGGGGTGTGCACGCACAGTCGGCACGCTAGGCGCTCCACCCGCCCCGACCGTTAACCGCGCTGAGTTCTGCACTCCACCTAATTCGTTACTGATGAGACAGCAATAGACGCCTGCGTCTGATGCCCGGCACGCGTGTATCGTTAATGTAGCCAGACCGTCCGGAGAAAGTGTGATCGCGAACCTTCCCCCATGTCGAAGGGCGCGAGTCTCGGGTGCTGTTTTCCGCCAAGAGGTAGTAGCCCTCATAGCTATTGCACGACATGATATAGTCGCAGAAGCGCCAGGTGCGACAGTTACATCCACGGCAGGCTCCACTAGCTCAGGGGCCCGCAGCTCGGTGACCAAACCTTCGACGCTGGGCTCGCCGGCGCCGGCGCTCCCGCCGCCACGGCGCAGCTTCAGGCCCCACGGCCGCTTGGACAGGCCCTGTCACATGCACACAATGTATCCCGCTGCCACGTCGCGCGTAACAAGCGTTGCATGCATGCTCATCCAAACTTCAACGTCATAGCGCGTCGAGACCATACACTTTATTTCGTTACTACTACTATATACAATCAATAAATAAAACTTAATATCAACGGCGGTAAATTCAAGTCACTTAGCACATATACATAGTTGCGCATCAGTCTAACCGCCCGTTATCACAGTCTATGTTAAAATGCAATCCCGTGTTTATCATACCTACAACAAAAGAGATAAGGACAAGCGTTAAAATAAGAAACATGCAACAGATAGAAAGAAGCAGTAGGTACCCAAGTGCACAGTGTGAAAATAAAAATATATAATAAGACTGTATAGTATTACGAACTTCATGTCCAAGAAATTATATTACCGATACATATAATTGAAATGCCTATTACATTTAAAAGAAGCTTGCATTACACCACTACATTCAATTTACTACTGATAAATCATTATCACACCACACAAAACACTGCAATTTATATACTACTAAGACATTCTAGCCCCTCTAGCCAAGTTAACATTCTACAAACGTTAACTTTAATCAAAAACCAACAATGTTTAGGAATGACGTTATCGCAAAGCTTTGTCAAGTGCTTAAAACAATATATTAGCCAACAATACACGGGAATAGAGGTCTTAACGACTGTAGAAAGAGATTCAACGCGAAACACTTGCATCTTAGCTAAAGGGGCAGTTAAAGTTTAATGACACTATCTGGTATCCAATAAAGTATAAGTGTAAAATATAGATAGTAAATAGCGTATTTCAGTAGTTTTCACATACTTAGTCTGGCCATAAATACTGTTACAATTTTTTTTAAATACACTTTAATTTGCAACCCGTCATTCCGAAGTAAATTTATCGTGTTTTCTCATTTCCCCACCCAACCAGTGTTATATATTTTTTTATATTAAAATAGTGTGGTTACAGATTAAAAATACGAACCCGTATGGTCAGATTAAAACCTGCTGCCTAAAGAGACATATTTCCAGTAGGGAAATGTTATAAGATGTTCATGAAAATAGACTAGGGTTCAAAAGAGAACCGAATGGTTATGGCAGAATTACACAAAGATGGTATGGAACGAAATGCAATTTGTAAAACTCACAACCCACATGATAGGCGTTTTTGTACCAGGCCATTGATGGGTAGAATGAAACCTCTGTTAGTGACGGAAAAAGATCTATTCGTTCAATTGATATCTGCACGAAAAAAGCGATAAACATCTACAAGCATTTGGCCTATAAAAAAGAGACTAAGGACTTGCAGTCTAGAAGACATGCACTGGTCAGTATTGAAGTGATGTTTTAAAAATGATTAAGGAGGTAAGCTTAAATACAACTTATGGAAGAGAGATCACAAATTTTTTTTTGTGATCTATCTTCCTGTTCTCTTCCTTTCTCTTTTGTTACTGACTAGATATTTTTATTACTAAGAAATATTTTCAAAAGCTTTATAGTAGTTTCTCAATTAGTCAGAAGAATACAACGTGAGTAATATCCAACTTGAATTTGTTTGGTGTTTAATTAGTTATCAAGTAATGACGGAGCCATATTTTCATTCGACTATGGAAGCCAAAAGGAAGGGTAATTATTGAGTCTATGCACGTTTATATGTTACATCGTAGTGCCTAAACTATTGATGAACGATTTTAATGAATGAGGTGTCAATAGATTCCTATTAATGACTTGGGTGACGCACAGCTTATATCAATTATCAATTTTTTTTGCACTTATGTTTTTGTAAAAAAATGTCGGAATATCGATACAAGTTTGTCAAGATGTGGTCCTAAAGAAGTTAGTCTAGCTTCTTAACAACACCATTTTCAAGTTGAACACTTTGCGTAATCTAGTTCTGATCTGAATCTGCTAAATTATGATTTATGGATACTTATTGTTATATATTATTATTATTGTTATATTACTTTATTATTATATATTAAGGGCATTGCATGGTTTAAAAGCCTTCATAGTTTAGAGTCCCTAAAATAGTTTATGTATACAAAAGAGTGACTGACTGACTCAGATACCCAAAGATCAGCGCACAGCCCAAACCGCTGAACCTGGAATCCTGAAATTTTGGATATGCCACCCTCAAGGGCGTAAAAGTTCATAATATAGGGAGTGAAGAGTTTTTTTCCAGAAGTGCGTGTTTGTATTATTTAATTGGTCTGAATTTTTAAAATCAACGGAGATTATTTCTAATAATGATGATTAAAAAACCTTCACATGGTTTTATGTTAAAATAAAAACTAACACATATTCCAGTAATACACCTTTTTATGGAATACTTTAAAAAAAAGGTTCGTCTTGTTACAACATTTATGGCAGACTAGATGCAAATAACGGTCTCTACAGTATATTAAAGCTTTGGCCTTAGTGGATGCCTCTTGTCATCATATTACACGTTATAATAGTCCATTGCATCGTGGACGGGTTGCTGACTTCACACCGGCCAACTTCATTATACGAACTTGCCCAGTATGAACTTAGAACTGAAAATTGACAGGTATGAAGTACTACTTTTCTTTATACTTATGATTTTTCTGCTTGTCATAAAAATGAGGGATTATTATTCTTATTCTTTTCTATCCACTGATGTTCTTTAATTCATGTTATATTCGTATGCAAGTACTATTTCATGGATTAGTTAACAAAAAATTACCTCATGCAAGCAATACAGCGAGAAGAGTACATTGCGTCATGAAATATATTCTAAATAGAAAAACGGATGATCGATTTGGAAAATACATTCATTTCATTTATTCATTTATTCTTTATTGTACACATTGAAAATACAAGTATGAACAAAATACAAGGAAGTGTCATGTACAAAAGGCGTGCTTAACTCAACATTGAGTTTTCTGCCAGCAAACCCTGAGTGAACAGAGGATAGTGCAAAATGTAAGGACATAGTTATGCGTATTTAAAAGAAACGAATATAATAACAAATTAAAAAGATAATAATAGTGATTTATAGACATTGATTTTATAACTACAGTTGAATACCTTATGCATATTAGTAAACACATACGATATTCATTCGCAAATACATACATACATACATACACATATACATACATATACATATATACACATACATACATATACATACACACATACATATATACAAATACATATGATAAAATAACGATCCGGTTATTGTAGGGACAGATAATAATCCCTAGTTCGCCTCTTGAACATACTCAGAGAAGGACTGGCGCGTATCGCACGCGGTAAGGCATTCCATAGTCGCACAGCTGCAACACTAAAAGAGTGATTGTAGCAACTCGAAGTATGAGAAGGAGTTCGAAGAATGAGAGAATAGGATGAGCGACAGGGTTGGCTTCTGGGAATAAAGTACTCAAAGCGGTCACGAAGATATGAAGGAGAATTGGGGTTGTAAATAGTGGAATACAGTAAGGAAAGTATGTGTAGATCTCGACGCTGCCGAATAGGTAACCACTTCAGCTGTTTCCGGAACTCCGAAACATGGTCGAACTTTTTCAGACCAAATATGAAGCGGATACAGAGATTTTGTAGCCGTTCTAGCTTATTCCAAAGTTCTTCTGCAGCGTCGAGGAAAGAAACATCGGCATAGTCAATAAGTGGAAGGAGAAGGGACTGAGAAAGTAGGACTTTAGTCGAAAAGGGCAAAAAATTTTGAAGACGTTTGAGGGAGAAAATACTTGATCCAATCGTTTTGAATTTGTTTTATAAAAGTGTTCTTTTCTGTCTTTCTTTTCTATCGATATACCCGGTAAATGTTCAGTGGTATTTGGATTAAAAATTACTTTCATGTTGTATTTTTCATATTGTTCTTTGAAATATATTAGCTTAACCACGATTGTTTTTAAAATACTTATTTTTTATAGTCCACTACTATTAGCTTGTTAGTTTCTGTGATGATTCATTTTTATATTTTTATCTGTTTTTACATTTTTGAGAAACTTAAAGTTTATAAAGATTTACATTATTTTAACTAATTTGTGTTAAATATTTTAATACTAGATATTCATTTAAATAAGGAATACAAATTTTGTAGGTTAGATTAACAATTAAGACGTTTTTATTAACTCGCCCAAGTTGTATGACGTTGATTGTTTGTTTCAACTGAAGCAATTAGTATTAGAATATTAGTTATGACTTACGTTGGCATGTGGTGGCGAAGTGGGACTAGTATTGTTGCGATCGTCACGTGCCGAGCTCGTGGGCAGGTTGATCGTGTTGGCTTTGGCGTGAGGGCGCTGCGAACGCGCCCGCAGCTCCGGAGCCAAGCGCGTGCCCAGTGACGGCGGTACGCTCTCCGTCTTGCGCAGCCCGCACCAACCATCACCTACACTATTGGGAGGGGAATTACGACTGTTAACATTAAAATAAAACAAAATAAAACGGGCGCGCCAGCTTTCGTTAAGTGTGTATGCTGCCTTCAATTTCAGTTTTTGATACCTAAATATCTACCTAAGTTGGCCCGCACAATGCAAGCTATAAAAACTCTTTTTGTGACTGCAGTATAACAAAAATGAGATTATATACTTCTAAGCTTTTACACTCCCTTGCTCTATTTCACTCGTGGTGAATGTTACCAATTGACCTTGCCTGTCTTTGACTGTGGAATTTGTACAAAAAATAGCATTAGCATGGCTTAGTTATGAATGTGCACTAATCTATGCGTAGGATGTATTTTGAGATGGAGTAGGTATTCGTCAAACATCGGCTACAACATTATATCTTTTTCTATGTAATATGGGAACACCGAGCAGCTGGGTCAACTAAGGGGAGGTAGCTGCCGCCACCCAAAGACAACTGCAGCTCTAGAGATATCCTCCCTCAAAATAAAGACTTACCACTGGTTTCCTACGAGGCTGTGGTATCACTGGCTGCCGAACCAATAGTTCGACTTGCATACTGTACTACATAAATTACCTACTAGCAACTCGTCCCAACTTCGCACGGCAATCTTCGAAATTTTCAGTTTTTCTCTATCATAATATGCATGTATAATACAAATAAACCTTCCTCTCGAATTACTCTATTAATGCTAAAAACTGCGTTAACATCCGTTGTGTAGTTTAAAAAATCTGAGCGAACAAACAGCGGAAGCGACCCTTTATACTACGACTATACATTTTATACTGTGTTAACATAAAGTGAGAGCAAATAAAGGCTATTTGGTCAACAGTAAGACTATTCAAGTATCATTCTGTAATCTGTATTAGGTGAACAGCATCAGTCTGCTCATTGGTCCCCATAATCGCCACATAACATTGTAACCCAGCCCCATAACTGTAGTGCAGCGGCTAATATTTACTACTTCATAAATACTTTTAACAGCGCTAATAGTCCACTAAGTAGGCCTCTTCTGAATTTCCTTCTGGATATTTACTGTCTTTATGTGAAATTGAAGGCAGCTGGAAGTTTATTATTTAAAAACACAGAACGTATCAAATTTACAAAAATAAACGTATTAAATTAGTAAAATTAACAAAAGTTCTTCTACAATCAATCATGTTTTACTAGACCAGTTGTGTCAAGCATCTTCTCTGAAGTGCTACCTAGCGTCTGTAGCACGGCCGGCGTTGTTCCTTAGGCGGGTGTTAGTAAACCAGATAGCGCTAGGCTCGGTGTTATCACTATTAGCGTTAGTTAGCCAAAGCTGGGCCCCAAAATAAATTCATAACGAACTAAACATAACAGAACAAAAAAGCAAGCGGGTCTAAAAGCAGAAAACCACAAGCAAGATTTTATTGACATTTATTGGTTACTCATGTAACATAATAGTCAAGTATTACAGTGATTTTTAGATGTTAGTATAGTATATACATAAATTAAAATTCGATAGCCAAATATATACAGGTGAAAGTTATAAAACTATAACGCCTATTCGTAACGAAACTAGAAGAAATCAGAATTTCTTTTGGTCAAAATTTTGATGACAGTATAACTAAGATAGTTTCGTAAATAGTAAAACGTACGCTAGTACAGATGGAAATCCGCAATCAGCGAACGCGGTTATGGTTTTAACTGTTAGATACTGCTCACATACGTCTTAAAAGCATTAAATAAATGTTACAATGAGCGATCACAAACCATTTTTTGGGCAGTAAAATTATATAGACTTAAATAAATGATGTGAGCTAAACTAAGTATATAGGCACAAGGAAGCGTGAACGGCTCCTCACTACCACAAGAATAACCTTGATCAGTAGGGAGGACAGAACAAGTTGTGAAAGAGAGGCCACGTGTGTCTAGGGCTCGGTGTGAACGTAGCACTACAGCAGGTGCACGTGCCTCCCGCGCCTCCGTCAAGCGAAATGCGTAGCGCAGTTTTAGCACATACTAACTGTGGGCTCGCAGGCCATCAACCAGCAAAAAATACATATCTTATCACTATATCTTAAATCCTATTAACATCAAAAGCTGAGTTCATTAAGCATTTCATGTTACCATAAATTTATTAAGTAATTATTACTTTATTTCATTAAATGGTGTCACTTATTGTATAGAATGTTAGTCCAAACGAAAATAAACGCAATTTTTGGCCCCTATTCTTGGAGAATTTTGAAAAACGTTAGCTTGTACGTACTTGCATATTATTTATTTTATATGCCATGTCTGTAAATGTAAAATATTAAAATTGTAGTAAGCCGTTACACGAATGAACTAGATGCGGTTTGACTGAACGCTTAATATTAGTGATTAAATTGTTGTTATTATCACTAAGTTAATGCTAGTAAACATTTAACAATGGTGGATAGCTATATACTGTAGATAAGTTATACATTTAGGTTTTAAACATGATTTCCAGTGAAAAGGTTAGATATATATTGCCACGCATCGCTAGTCGAGCGTCGAATACGTTAATAGTAAAAGGATGAGGATATATGACATCGCGGCGGGTAAACTATAACCGCACCGCGGTCTAAACATGAAATGTGACTTACACTAGCATGCAGTACGACTAGACCCATTCACCCAAATATACCATTCAAAAATATCCAGTCTTCGCGTTCCTACTTAAGAACTAATGACAAGGTAAAAGTAATATGCGTTGATATGAAAGTTATATACGTCACGTGTCTAATCAATGTAGCTGACGGCGAGTTGCTGCCGGGTGCCGACATGTTTCATATTTACTTACAAACTTTAATTCGTCTCCAAACATCCGAGTATGAGCCTATACGTTTAGCATGCATTAATGCGAAGTGTCGTAGTCAGTTCAGTCGATGAAACATTGATGTGCGACGCACCACATTACACGTTACTATTAACTATGTAAAGCTAAAATACCAGCGATGCTATCCTACATATCTTACGCGATGTTCCCTATAATGTAATGTAGAAATGTTCCGTAAAAGCATTGACTAAGAAACATTATCTTTTTGTTGGTAATAGCAATACACTCGTTTAAATACTTACCATCGTTAGAAATTAAATGTACATTTATTTAAATAGTTAGGTTACATAAGTGGCATAGCTCGGCACTTTGATAGTAGTAAGAGCTTCATTTTAGACTATAACGAAATAAGACTAGTTCATACAAACCGACAAACGTGTATATAGGTAGTTAGAGGCGATCTAAAATGTGGGTGTCTATGATATCGTGCAATAGCGTTAAGATCTTACCTATCGTGCCCGTAGTACGCGCTCAATGATGGAAATCACACCGTATAACTATAAATATTCAACGCACTAACAATAAAACACATCAATGTGACGTCAGTAGTGACGGTGTTAAATACTATGTTAATGGCAGTATGATATTGCGATTGTTCACTTATCGTGGTGCAAGGCATCAAAACAGGCAATGTATTTACTGTCTCACTATTCACTCGCGAGTTTTGATTATGACAAGTCGTCACAGAGAACGGTCGGCGAGACCGCTGTGGATCGACCACGTAATCGACCCTCGCGCATATCGTACAATAATATGTCGCCGAGGACATCATTACCTCTATAAAATTTAACATAATTAGGTACCTAATCACGTAGTAATATTAAAGACTTCTAAATAAATACATCTAAATATCAATTCCAGTGTTCGTTAAACCTAACATGGACATTACGTGCTAGCCGACCCCACGCGACGTAACTTGGCCATATTCGGTCGGCGCTGCTCACACGTATCAACAGTTAACATATATTGAATTACTTAACTATCGCATTCATCACCAGACAAAAAATTCATATTTAAACTCGAAACTGATTTTATATTTTTTAAGTATAATTTTACTTAATTTGAATTTTACATTTTTTAAATTTCATACTGTTTAAAAACAATCTTAAATACCGAACAAGCGTCAATATCGACAGAACACAGCTGTATTATACACTAACGTCGATATTTGCTTATGCGCATCGTACGCACACGAGAATCATAATTCACCATGCAATTGTATTTAACCCACCACCCATTGCGAACTACGTTGAAGTAGCGTATTAGTAAAGCCAGACTTGTGCAAATACATATTGTTAGAGATTATTGTACGTAAGTACATTACTGAGGATTTGTCATATTCTGGTGCATCGACATCGGAACAGACAGACAAGTGAGTTGAAGTTATCCGGTGTTAGCAGTGACACACGACTCTAAGAAAGCAACCACGCAGACAGACTCACACACGATAACATATTAATGTTTAATTTAAGCTGTTTCGTTGATGTTCAAGTTTGTCAACGTCTTTACAGTTAGTTGTTATTGGCACTCCGCCGACGACATGAGATTAGTTTATCATAAATATGTTAAAATTAGTGTAACATTAGATTATTCGAATGTCAGATTTGAGATTTATTAATCGTAAAATACAATCATAAAAAACAAAAATACAGCTTTGTTAGTTACAATAAACAATAATTAGCTACAACACTCTTTAAATCAATCGAGATGACTACAAAGCTGTTAGTTAGAGAGCCGCTACATGTAGCTCGTAGCATCTGCATAGATGAGAACAAGATGGGGCTGTGCGGCTGTGCGCCATCGTTGGTTAGTAAAGTAGGCACAGAGAAGGGAGTGGAGTGGACCCGGCCCATGTGACCGGGTACTTACGCGATGGGGTCGCGTGTTGGGTCGCGGCCGAGTTGCTCGCGCAGGTACGCGCCCGGGTTCTCAAGCGCCGCGCCGAAGTTCTTCTGTACTTGCAAGATGGTCGACAGAGTAGTTATCCACTCCTGACGTGTAGCTTCCGATGGACGGCACAGGAAAGAGAGCTTCGGTTTCTTTGGTACGTCGATCGTATTTACGATAAAAGCATTATCCAACTCTTCCAGCTCCATCTTGTTTACCTGCATGTATTAAGAAACGATAAGTTCATCTTTTATTTGATGGGTATGCTACTGTGAGATTGTCAAAACCGTGAGTTTATAATCTAACTAAATACAGTACGTTATGAGGCGCTCATAGCCCAGTTGCACTCGGTGATTAGAAACAATCACCGAGGGTAAGCAACTATGGCGCGGTCAGTACCTGGATGGGTGACCGCTGGTGGCATGTTACCATGAGCGTCTCCGTGATTCGGAGGTCACGTTAAGCAGTCGGTCCCGGTTGTTATCATACGATAACAGTCGTGAAGCTTAGTTGGAGGCCTTCGGGCGGCTTAAAAACATCCAACGGCAAGATTTACGTAGCCACAACGTATTCTTGCCAGTTCCCAACCTGCACTTGGCCAGCGTGGGGATGTATGGCCTTGACCCTCTCCTGAGAGGAGACCCGAGCCCAGCAGTGGGACATTATGGGTTGTAAAAAAAAAAAAAACAGTACGTTAAAATGTAAGCAGTATCTCACAGTTAACAATCTTTCGACAGTTTACAATCTCGCTAGGTAGATTATAATCTAACGGTATTTACGATCTTACGGTCACATAGTTATATATATATTCGACCTCTCAGCATAGTTGTATTGAAACAAATACTTTGGTCATTATCACTTGACAAGTTTTTATAAACAGGCTATTTACTATGTTAAGCAGCCCAGAAATTTAGTTGTAACAATTTAATTCTAAAAACTGAAATACCAAAATATATATTTCTTAATTGAAAGTTCAAATCATCAAATCAATTTCAATTGTTAATCGCGGTTCAACAGTATTGGTTTCAAGTATATAATTTCGAAAGTTAAATAACTCCATGCCAAAACTCATTTTCATTATCACTAGTAGGTATTCTACAAACAAATTTAAGTTTAATTCAAATTATTACCATTTTCGAAAAGTAAGTAAAACGATCACGATAAATTCATAAGAATATCAATACTGACCTGTATATGGGCTTTGTAATGGTAATTCGGGCTACTGAACTGTGATTTCTTGCCGATAGCTTCGCTAAATATGATGCACTGTTCGAAGAGGAAGACGTGAAGCTCCTTGCCGCGGTCATTCGTACCACTCGACACGTCTGATACACACATCGATTCTTGTAACAGGAGCTTGCCTTGGGCGGTTATGTTGCCCTGGAATAGAATAAACCGTACATTTGTTAATTTAAGGAAATTGATAAGGCTAGGAAAATTGAATCGAATACCCTCATTTTCTTCCGATTTTGTGGTGTTTGTATTTAGTCAAATCAAATAAACCAGCCAGCATTATATTCAACTTTAATTTAAGATTGAATGCATTATACCCAGATTTTGGTTTTGGGCTGCAACATATTCGCTCTCTGTTTATAACATAGCATTATGGCAGTTTCAATGTGTTCGCTGTATTTAAACATAATAAATCGCATCGGCAAAAAGATAAACTCAAATGTGTTCTTACCGTGAATCCCTGAAGTCTGCCAACATCCATCATCATATTCGCATTCTTAGGTATGATGTCGGTGCACTCGACCGCTTCGCGCAGCGCCACGATCACATGAGGCGGTGCGTTTGCATGTTCTGAGTACACGAGGATCTTCTTTACCAGCAAGTGGTACTTTTGGATGCGCTGAATAGGTTTTATCAGTAGGTCCGCGAGCTGAAAAATATTCAATCATCAATAGGGAACGTAATATTGAATAATAACAATTTTGATGTTATTCATAATATTGTGACGAACTTAAATATTATATTTTATGATAATCTGGGAATCTAATATTGCAATAATGTTCAAACATCATCATCATAATATCGAAAAGGTTCATTCTCAGTAGATCCATGGGCCACATCCATGATGAATCTAATAAGAATATGTTTTCTCACAAGATCTATTAATTACTTTAACTTAAGAATTGAATCTCGTGAGAATCTTTTTTATATAACAAAATGATTGCTAAAACAAAGTAATGTCACCCAAACAAGTTAATATGATTATTTTGAGTTCTTGACACTTGTCTTGACGAAACTGTTTTTTTTTTCGTAAAAAGAGAGAATAAAGTTACGGACATTGAGATGGGGGATGGCAGGAAAAAATAGGTGTATTTTAAAGATTAATTATTACTTATAAACATCTAGAAATCGGGATGTAACATAAAATAAAATCGTCATTAAATGCATCATGGATCTAGCCAATGGATCCTCTGAGATTGTACGAATGAAAATATTCTTATTAGATCCGTCAGGATATAGTGAGAATGAACCCAGTGATAGTCTACTGTTGGAAATAGGCCTCTTTTTAGAAAAGAGGTTCAGGCCTATTGTACCACGCTAACTTGGTGACAGTCGGTAGTTTTAACATCGGACATTAACAACATCTCAAAAGGCATACAATGTATGTAGATGCCGTGTTTATGTCTGCAAGGTTCGGTTCTGATAACACTGAGAACAGAGGAACAGAGAGACGATTTGAACAGGCTCTGATGTCCAATATTGCAGATGCCACATAGCACCAATATACTCGGGTAGCGGCCTAACAAGTATATCTCAACCTAAAGGTAGTCTACTAAGTGATTTTTGCGGTTTTTATTTTCATTTTGATATCATATAATGACAAAAGCTCGTTTTGACCAGACAGAATCCAGTTACCTAATACATAACATGGCATTTTCCAATGAAACGTAAGTAAACCTACGTGGTCTATATGGCCCGAGTCACTTAAGCTTATGGATTTGCATTATGTAAAATGATCTCTAGGATTTGTTAAAACTTTAAGTTCAAAGAATATAACTAGCATAACGATCATTTATCCTAACACATGAAATTGACAAAAATTTGGAATCACACACAAGTGTTGTCCCATGTGGGGTTTGAACCCACTTCACACACAATTTGTCTTTCTGTGTGTACAGAAAGAAAAATTAAGGTGACCGCTTAAATCACGACGCTACACATGCAATAAAAAATAATGTACTATTATAAATAAAAAAGTTATTTAAGTGAAGAACTACCTTGTACTTATCTAGAATATTTTTAACGCTACTCAACCATTGAATGCAAATACATCCTTGAAAGAAAGAAACGGATTATGTGAGTAACAAAAATGAATTAACGCTTTTAGAGCAAACTTCCAAGTAAATGTAACTTATACAGTTCAGATTTCACCGCTGAGATGCTTGTCTGTCTTATGTAAAAAATGGAATATGAATATTATACCCACAAAAATCATACACACGCAATTCATAGTTAGCTTAAGAACTTCAAGTTAACGTCGATGCATACCTTAATATAATTTCTTTTGAGTTCCAACGTGATTCCTGATTGTGAAGATTGTATTCGAATTGGCGAAGGCCTTTGTGTTATAGTCGAACTATATAGGTCTAAATCGTAAAGTATTGTATATGACATAGCATACCGCTTCTAATAATTCGGGAACATGGAACGTGAGTATATATACATTATCCATACTAATGTTATAAATTGATTGAGCTTTTCTGATTATAGAAATGCTATATAACAGTTTGGAGTTTGGAAGTTGGTGTCTTAGCCCCCATGCCTCGGCGAGTAGGTAAAATCATCGGTCCTGCGCCTGATAATTGTCCCATCTGATTATGTGAGTGACAGAACAGAAAGTGCATCTGTGTTTGCGTACACACTTATGCCCTATAATATCTCCTGTATATGGCAGATCTCAGTTGAGACTGGACGCCGTGCCTGAAAATCGGCTAGGAGAACATCATCATCATTATATATCCGAAAGTATCTCTGTAAGTTACGCTTTTAGGGCAAAAATGCTGCACCGATTTTAATAAAATTTGCCATGTAAATACTTTGATTGTTTAGTAAGTACAAGGCTTTACAGCGATAACCGATACACACACAAAGTTAGTTAGTTCTAGTTTATGAAATCTAATTTGAAAATTATTTCAAGTTTGGTGATGTATTAACTTCGTTTCACGAGTGTGTTAATAATAAGCGGGTTTTTGCTTCTAGACTATAGCTTTCGTACTGGAGTTTTAAGTACAATGTAACCGATACCTAAAGAGTTGTTGTAGTCAACTTACGATTTCATCGAAAACTAAATCGTGAACCTAATCCAAACAGACAGTGTAACTTGAATCCGGTATACAAATCTTGTGGTTTATGGTCAAGTTGTCATAATCAAAATGAGTTACGCACCTGCAACTTGTGTCCAAGCTTCACTCTCAGTTCCTGGAAATAGGAGTCGTGTTCTGATACTATATACTCGGAGACTGGCTTGTTCCTACAGTAGGCTTCGTACAGGAACATCCTCTTCTCGAGGAACCGCCGGAATAGAGGGCCAAGTAGCTCGGGCTCCTCGATACAACGATGCAGCTCCAATAGGAACTTACTGCACAAATTAATATTCAGTCATGTATGTGTAACGTAGGCACTTATAATTCACGCACAGCACGCAAGCAATTAATGATCTCCGTCACCATTTCTTTTATATCTTATCTCCCCTTTTATAAATACAATAGTTGTACATAAAACCGCGCAGCGCATAGCTCATTCGCAAGCTAAGGAACAAATAAAAACAACACAAATAAACTGAAAATAAAAAAAAAGCATTTCTTTATCATTTGGTAATAGATGGTCATTTGTGGGAATCGAACCGTTTACATTCAGGTACAACACAATGTTCTTCACAAAGTGACATCAACTTTTATAGAAGAACAAAGAAGTCGAACCCATTTAGAAGTATTTTCTATGAGTACACACGAATAAGTGCATTATTTGGACTATGTTCAAAATACACCCAGTACTTAGTAAGGTGCATTACTAACAACAGTCATAACGGTCAGATTGTAGTACTTACTCTCGGTGCCATTCGTAGATAGCTTCAATATTGCCAAATATCATACGATGGCGACGGTCTCGGAGCAAACCTTCAGGCAGGCACGGTTCAGCATTAGGATCCTGTATAAAAGTATAGTTACCGCAACTGTACATATATTATAAAACTCTTAAAAATCTAATAACGAGGCGCGCTAAATTTTTAATGAAAACCATACTTTCAATTAGTCAACTATACATGTTGAAGTAAATACTTATTCCTGAACTAGAAAAAATCAACTTAACATAGATTTTATGGCTGTATAATTGACATAATTGATGATGTAAACATAATGACTTGTGTTCATCTTGTTTACATCGTATTTTGAAGATTTCATAATGTAAACATCGTTTTGTTTATTATCAAAACACGCTTTACACAGTTCTCTAGCATGATGAGACTTTCTTTTTTCAATTAATGTGATTTTATAATGCACAATGCCTTTGAAAGAGTAGTGAATACAAAAAATCAATACATATACGTAAATGTCAATATTGTCTTCGGCGGCATTAAGTCTATGAGTACAGATCAGATTAGGAACATAAGTCCTTTTGTTTCGGCGACAGTCGAATTAACTTAATTGGACTTAGTTTGGATACAATCTGTATAACATTGTCCATATAACAGGGTCAATAGAGAATGATAAAGTGGTGAGATAAATTGTCCAGCTATATTAATTTAGGACGTTAGTGGTAACACAATCACTGATTTACAACAGTGTACAATATTTTGCTCGCTTGTTCTAATAAATGGGATTCGTAGTAACTAAAGTCCTGTTTAGTCATATAACACTCAATGAGGTATTATTTCATAACGAAGCTTTATGAGAACTGAATGTCTTCAAGATATAATTTGCGAACCTGTGCGTGACGGATATAACCCTCGCAGATAAGTTGGAGATCGGACACGTATATTTCTTCTGTATCCACTAGTTCGCGCAGAACGTATTCGCGTTTCTTGAGGGCCGCCTCAAACGAATCAGGGCCTGGAGTAACGGGTTGTTCTTCTTCTTCGCATCCACGACCAGATGTACTGGCTGCAGTTGATAGTGCAACACTACCGTGTTGTTCCTAGATGACATAACAAATAGTAAGTAGTGAAATTCACATAAGTGATCCCGAGGGTTTGATTCAAGTATAATTAGTTAACTCTATTTGTATACATTCAAAATATGGCAAGTGTCTATGTCAAGGTTAGAAGATTTCAACCACGGAGCAAATACAAAGAGGAGAAAGCATAAGCGCATATGTCCCGTGACTAAAGACAGGTCCTGAAGTTATTGTAGTTGACACGGCTTGTAATGGTAGACTGTCAACGTTATTCTTCTAGAAATTTATCGAAAAATCACCAATCTTTTAATATCTCACGGTGTAAAGAAGTAAAAGATGAAGTGTTGTATTTTATCATGTACAAGTTATTGGTACAGATATTGTATGTGAGATTGATATAATAGTAGAAGTGTATTTAGGAATGGATGACTATGATAGAATGTGAAACTTTTCTATTTCATCTCCTCAAAACAGAAGGATTGGAATTTCATTATTGTACATGATGAAATTACAAGCGCATATAAGTTTTCATTAATCAAGTCACGCCATTCTCAGACTATGAAAACCAAGCTGCACATCGCAAGAAATGCATTCTCATTACACACGATGTTTGTGTAAAGCATGAACAGGTAAAAAAACTGTGCAAAATGTTTGATGTAAAAACTCGTGTAGATCTTAAATTCTTGACACGTGTATACTAAGAACTTTTAAAGGTGTTACTTCAAAACGGGGATTTTTGTTAACCCTATAACCTTGTACAAAGATATTCTTAGGCTCAACTCTTACAGAGACGAAAACAAATATAATAGTAGATAACTTTATAAGTTAAAGTAAAGTGAAATCACTTAGCGGAGTAACAAAAAAGATAAATAATCTTTTATTTAAACACCACTTTTCCCTTACCTTGGATGGATTAATAATGCACTTTACTTCTAGGTGTTCTATACTCCGTTGTTTGAAATAAATACATACAAAAGAATGACACATGTAGAAACCCGTTTTTCTAAATTTTAGTCCCACAGTAATCGAAAGTTAAATTCATAAACAATAAAGTAACGAAGATCAGATTTTACTCCAGTGGCAAGCAAATTTATTTATATCGATTAAGATGTGCGATGTAACATCTAGGTTCTACTTTCTATTAATAACTTGCATACCTATTTGCCCTAAATGATCTGATTTATAAACGTAACTCCGATCTCTCAATGTAACAAAATACCTAGTTATGAGTACTAGATTTTCTTGCATAACTTATTTATTATAGGAAATTTGTGGTAATATTTTGTAGTGTGAAAAAGGCTATCACTTAATTTCTTAGAATTTCATTTTTTGAGTGCGGGTATTTATATAACCCCAAATGGGGTTAGTGCAATGTGTGACATTGCAAAGGAGTTTAACTGGGTACTTTTACGGCGAGCCGTATGTTTATGGCCAACTTTCTTTGAGAATTTAATCGTTTTCAGACAGGACAAAAGTAGAAGGTAAATTGTAGTATAAAACTGAATTGCGCAAGGAACCTGTGGCATTGGTTTATTATTTTACTAAGTCTCGTAGCAGCAGATAGAAGAGATACGGGTTCGTCGCACACCCGTAAGACACGATACTGCGTAGCATAATTTGATTGGTTAACTCAAAGGGGTACGTAGAGCAAACTTTTTTAAAGCGACTTGTTTGTTGAGAAAATTAGTTCTCTGTTCCATCTCTAGTTGATACAGCTTCAATGTTATTTTTAATTTATATTCTACAGGCTGATATGTTGTATCTCTCGGCAAAAACGTTTTTTATTAACTTTTTCTCGTTATCGACTCAACTGCACGGCTGGCGTAGTGGTTTAAGGGGTCGCCTCATCGTTTTCCACTGCCCTGATTGTTGCGTCACATAGGACAACATTTTGTGTGACCCGAAAATTGTTGACAAGTCTAGGTTCTTTGTGTTCGTTTTGTATGATCGTGTTCTCCCCTACACAAGGTATATTTCGAATGCGAGAGTTACCTTTATGAATTATTTGGCAAGTAATCGGCGAGTTTAAATGAATTTCAACGCGACTAAACTATGGAGCGATGCTAGTCCAAAAAAGAAATCTAATTTACGCTTTGTATCAATTATATGACAGTGAAAATCCCCGTCAAAATCAGTCCAGCCATTCCAGAGATTAGCATGATCAAACAAACAGACAAACAAAAACTCTCACACCTCACATCGATTGAAGCAGGGGGGGTTCTGATGGAAGTTGTGTTTATTAAGCTTCCGAATCAATATATTATAAATCAAAATTATTAATATTTTTTTGATTCTCTTGTTTTAGATAGCTGCTGCTTTTTTTCTCATTGATTTCTTAGATATTGACAGATGAATTTCTTTTTGAATAAGAATTCTGTGTACTTTTTAAGTAACTATTTAATCATAGCTAATGATTTAATTCTTGTCGTGAAGGACGAAAGGAAGCTGGATCTGCCCTCATAACATCAAAATTCATTCATCAATCATTTAATTTTATTTTTCTAATGATTTATAGTGATAATAGTGAATGTATTATGGACTTAAACGAAAAATTGTTATCATTTTAATTGCACGCTGAGCCATTTTTATCATTAACTGGGTTATTGCTGGTAACATTTTCGTATTAGGTTCAATAAAACCATTGTAAGAGATGATTTGTAAAATACTGACCCGTAAAATTTTCCTACAGTCTCCTATTATTGCCAATGAAGCTACATATATTTTTCATACTTTACCTTCTTATACACCTCTAATTAAGCATATTATTTATCTACATCGGCAAGAAACGATAAACCATGCAAAAAAAAATACACAGAAAAAGTCTACAGAATCATGACTACTCTTTACACATGCTACAAAAAGCTAATATCCTACAAACTGAAATAACACCTCCAAATCCTCTGCAAAGCTGACACACGATATATATTTACTGTTCTCTGTGATTTGCTGGCGATATCAAATTAAAACAAAAATATCTACACTCACTACTACTACGACCCAAAAACACAGAAATAATCTACAAAATTATAACTACTCTTTACACATGCTACAAAAAGCTGATATCCTACAAACTGAAATAACACCTCTGAATCCTATGCAAAGCTGACACACGATATATCTTTGCTGTTCTCTGTGATTCGCTGGTGATATCAAAATAAAACAAATATATTAGAACTCACTACTACGACCCATACTGGTCAAAGTACATAAACCATTTAGATGGAATACTAAATTAAATAACTCTACTTGTTTACCAAATGTTCTGCTAAAGCATAACAGCGATTCATGACCAAGATTGTAATTGAAGGATTTACCTGTTTGGAGATGTAAATTGAAACTTTTTATGTAGTACAATAAATGTTCGAATAATAATGGACGTAAAAATGAATATTTAGTATTCAGGCAAAAGTATTGGTTATGGCGCTTTTGAAGAATCACAATTCTATTGATATTTGTGATAAGATTTTGATTAAATTTATACAGGAAACTGATTGGTTACTAAGATCAAAAGTATTAGAAATATTCTATAAACGTGAAACCATGAACTAAGATAAACCATTTAATTGACCCATTAAACTGTCCATAATACAGGTATTTTGAACAGTTTGAATTTTAAAATATAGTGAAAATTCTCAAAATCAGAATAAGTGCCATGACCCTAGAAATAATGAGTTCGTGGAAATTATAAACACCTAGTGCAAAATGGTGGACAAACTTTACAACCTAGGCCGATATGTCTATTAGGCGATCGCAAACATTGCTGTTTTGTAAAAACCTATTATTGGCGAAAATAACCAACACATGTATGTATTTTCTTTACGTTAACTAGCAAACATTTAATTAAAACCCTTGAGTTTTAAATTAAATGTTCATTATACTTCCATAATAAATAGCCAAAATAAAAACATATTGCTGTGTTACTAATTTACTTCCGTTTGGAATAAGAACTGAAAATTCCTGTAGTACTGTTTTGACCAGTATGGGTTTGACTAACAAGAAAAAACGAAAGAAACATGCACACATCATGCATTAATACAGGACCGAACCATTCTCTCCTTCACGATTTGTTCTATTTCCGCTATATCGGCTGCGCCGTTATTACTTTCCATTACATCAATGGCCAGAGAATTCTGAAAATATTCACCATAATATAACCTCTTGCATAATAAGCACCTGCACGGATCCACTGGTTAATATGAATGTACGAAAATTAATGATAGTCTTTAGGAGCGAATAGAAAGCATATATGTCTACATGGTTAAGTATACTCACCCTCGTGACAGGAGCGCTAGCCGCGGCTGGAGTCGGCTGCTGCAGTACTGCTTGTGGATTCTGTACGAAGAGTATGGATTAATTTATATTGTATGATTAATATGTTCCATTCCATTTAATAAGATGATAGATTAATATGTGAAAAGTTATTACACAATATAATTTAACAGTAAAAAATTAAATTAAATGATAAATGCAAATTATTACACGAACCTCCGAGAGTACTATCAAACGATAATTATATGTCGGACGGCAATCTTTCGTAGAACATTACTCACCTACCTATAATCACGCGGCATAGTTTTATAAGGGTAATTATTATTTTGAGCAAAGGAATACAGTGGTAAGTAAAACTTTACCCCTATCTTTCCAAGAAGTGTCTATCGAAACATTTATTGACACCTTTAATTAAGAATAAAGTTTTTAAGATAATTTAATTATGCAGTTTTTGTTTCAGGTTGATTGAGGAGTAGTTAATAATATATTAAATATAGAGATGTAGAACTCCCTACTAGGTCTTCTCTATACGCGCAGCGCGAATGAAGAAAGAAAACAAGTAATTTTATTAGACTAAACATGATCTATTTTGGGAAGTTGTTACGTCACCTGGATTATCAATAAATAAGCTTTACGTTGATGTGGTGACTAACGACATCAACAGAGTGTGGTTTTGGCTGTACCTGAGGAGGCTAAACGGGATCAAATAATTAATTTTGCCCCCGTCCATCACTCGCTTGTTTTGCTATAGATTGAGTCATGTACAGTTTATAATCTACTCAAGCTTTGACTAAATGAACCAGAGCAAAATTTGGTTCGCATCGCAAGAATAGAAAATTTTTTTCACTATAATACTGTGCAATTATAATTATAATATATATTTATATATATATCCCTACCTGTTTTCCTATCGGTTCCATTTTATATAGTTTAACTTATTTAGGTCGCTATTGACCTTTGTGAATAGATATTTAGTCAAATAACGCGAGTTTGTGAGTGAGTTACTTGATATCTGGGGAACAAATTGGCTGGTAACAAATTTTCAATAAGACAGTACTGAGTTTCGTTTTCCTGTTTTTTTATTGTTGCCACAAATGTTACAATTATTGATATTGCGTGTAAACCTAGCTAGCGTGACCATATTAATTGCCCGCAATATACGCACAATAAGCAATGTTAAAATTTTCCATTTTATATTTTTATATTAAGGCTTTCGGTTTATTGTGACATCAACATACCAGAGTGAGGCTGTAGAAAAAAAAATCTAAAAAAGCTGCTGACACAAAATTCCACTTTTTTTTCTGTGCGGAAATCCCCTCGGATACCACCTACTGGTCGCATGTCGGTTTCTAACCGACTAAAACCGCACGCCATCGCGGGTACTAGGAGCCGGGGAACCAGGTACACCCTAGGAAGGAAAACCCTGGAACCCCCACTTACCTCGGGCTTCCTATGGTTTCTAGATGGCCCCCTCCGGTGTGGAAACCCCGATCTTTCCGTTGCTGTCCCAAAAGATGGGACGCGAGAGCTGAGCCCGAGCCTGCTTTTGCTAGGGCGACAGATGGCCTCATCTGTCACCCCCAGGCTTGCAGGGAGGACTGAGAAGTCCTCCATAAGTGCATGATATGATCTCTCATTTTGTGATCTCCGGCGCCCGAGTCTACACAAAACTCCACTTCCAACTATACAAGATTCCTCGAGTGACTATAAATGATATAATGATAGAGATAAAGTTTACCGTCATCGTTGAACGTCTGTGTTACTTTTGTGCGCCAGTAAGTGAGCTAAAGGGAACGTCCGACTAAAACACACCCTCAATTTGATCGGTCTAATATCATGACCACACTAGTATCACGCATCGGGTACATAAACAAATGCAGTATACCTGCACATACTACATTAAATTGAAATCATCACTTTTTGACAGATTCTAATTATTTTTATTGCTGTTCAAGACTTAAATACAGAATACTTTGAAAGCACAAATGAATATGATGCTGACTGTACTTTGAAGAAGTAGGAACTTCTTCAAAGTACAGTCAGCATCATATTCATTTGTGCTTTCAAAGTATTCTAAATTATGTGAAAATTATTAATTCAGTTTTATGTTGGAACTGGCGTTCAAATTGACGCATTCGAGAGGTCAAAACATCATAAATATCAGTAGCAATATTGGGTTGGCTGACAGAGTGTTCATATCGATGTAATCAAATAGGTTGTTCAATGGTATCTATGCATGCAAACTAGTCAAAAATATCTTTATAATGAAGAAAAATCGATGTTATTGGCCGAAGCTAAAGTTTACTTTGCAGTATAATAGTTTATTTTAAATATTTGCGTCCCTTTTTTTCTTGAATACCTGTCCCATTCATTACTTGCATGACGTAACTGAAACGTCTTTTGTTTCGAACGTTTTTAGAAGAAGAATATATTGTAGGTTTCAAATATATTGTATCTACAATATTATACGGACAATATATACAGAAAAGGAGTATTGATGAAATGAGATAGAGCCATATAGATATTTCTTTGAAAATAAACCCTCTTTTGAGGAAAATCAACATAATGCTTTAAGCGACATTAATACATTGTTATCTCTCTTAACTGTGATAGATAGATATGTTTTTATTTGAATTGATATAAATATTTCTTAATAAATTTGCGTCTATACGTTTAAATAAGCAAACAAAGCATCACTTTGTAAATTTATACCGTAAAAATGTTTCCATCACCAACATTGCTAATGTGCTTGGCCTTAATAATTTACTTTTTTATTACATATTCTCACAGTTAGCGCAACTGCTTCGCACATTGCACTAGAATCACCATTATGAGGTACCATATTAAAATTTTAAGGTTTTGAATGCACCAGGTACCTTTTTTTTATTTTTACAATAGGCAAAAATTGGTCCCTCAATTGTGACTGAAAGACATCGATAGTTTACTAACAAGTTTAAAAAATGTCCAGTTTTCTTTCAAATAGTAACCAAATTAGCCGTTACACACTGCCCATCCAGTTGTAAGGGATACACTTTATATGGCCAGCCTTGATTTAACTGAAACCGAAATTGTAGCCTAGTATGGATGCATAGATACCATTGAGCAACCCATTTGATAACATTAACATGAACACTCTCTCGGCTAACACAATATTGACAACTGGTTGTTAAGATATTTTGATAACTTTGAATGCGTACAACAATGTGTGCCATGTCTAACAATATAAAATATAATTGATGTCTTTCAGATAATTTTGAGCAGTTTGAGAGTACAAATCAATATGATGTTGACTGTGGTATACGAGCCCGATTGCCTCGTTTTTTAAAACAAGTTACAACAAAATTTCCAAACTTTGCGACATAAATATTTGTAGTTTTGAAAACACGTCAATCCATCAACCTGTTCTCTTCACACGATGAATGATTTACATTGCGGTTCAAGTACATCCCTGAACAATGTTCGCATTGTACACACTATGCTGTATAAATCCCAATTTAAATTCATTCGTCACGTTCTACTATTTACTATCTCTTTAAAAAATCCAGCTGTATTGATTGAACAGTTTAATGTATTCTCACGTTGTGTGCACACAGAATGGTTTGGTTTTAATCTGTAGTTAAAAGCATAACTATGATTAAAATGCATAAGTACCAAATTAATTAAGTGCAGCCAAAAACCTTGGTAAAACGTAAATTATTTTGTGCATTTAGGCGTAATAGATCATAATGTATGAGTTGTAAAATAAAGGTAGTTATTATTGAATTTTTCGTTTTTATAAAGACAATTTTGGGATACAAAAACTACAAATTATAATTGTATTGGGCAGGCTAAAAAAAGCTAGACCTTCAGATATTTTTTCATTTCAATACGTTATATTTCGTTTTATATGTTCGTTAGCACTGGTTTATACAGATATTTTTCTTCGAATTTCGTAGTTCTTTCAGATCTACATACACATATTTCTGCAATTAGTTTTAAATCTAACCACGTAAGGAGTAGAATATACATTTCAACAACCAAATAATTGATTTCTAAGTACTGTCTAATGATTTATGAAAAAAATCGAATAAAAGCGATGAATTTATTGAAGTTCGTCGTTAATCAGTAATAATTGAATATAGTTTTAGACTATATAATGCTTATATTATGTTACTTACATTGATGGGTTTCATAGGTGGAGGCAGTTCGACATCGGCGGCCTCATCTTCTGCTTCGTCCAATTTACCAACCTCGTGATCATCGTGACGACCGTTGTCGCCTACTGTGCCGTAGGGTAACTGAACATAATAACAGAGTATATAAAGGTAAATGGAAATGAAAAATAAATAAAAGTCTGCAAAAAGCATCTACAATTTGAACTCGGTTTTCTCAAGTTTATTTTATATTTAATTGTCGAAAATGGAATGAACATTTCAAGATGATGTCGGAATAAAAACGAGCTGGAAAATTTGCAAAGCTGTCACAAAAGATTACTCTTGACATGTAATACTGAGTGCACATATTTTGGCGAACCATTTCTGAATATATTTATACTATTCTGCACAATAGTAATAGTAGTATTTTAATTAGGTAAGTTTTTGTGAATCTGGTGATAAGCGAATTAGCATAATAACTTACGAAACTCAGTAGTAACAAAAAAACTTGAGCTAATGTTAATCTTTTTGCACTTACTTTTAGTTTTTTATCTGATGGTATCTTCTTTAGTGGTATCGGTTTGTCCGTAATGGCAGGTGACTGGGCGCCAGCAGGTTTATCAGACTTGGTCTGCGATTGTTTACGCAGGCCCAACCAACGCTTTCTATTAACACAAAATATAAAACACATCAAATTTTGTTTACGGTAACTACTAAATGAAAAGAAGATGGCTGACAAATGAGAGCACGGATTATTGAAATAATGATTTACTGGGTGGTCACGACTGTACGTGACAGCATACCAGTTTACATCCCGTCAACGATTTGATGCATTTGTCTCAAGTTATACCTAGGTTGTTTCGAAAATTGATAGCCACAGAATAAACATTCTTTCAAAACTTTTCTTTCATGAAACTATTTTGGATTGCCGGCTAATTTTAACACAAACCTCCTTTGTGAAAATCACTAAGCACCTATGTGAAGCTTTTCGTGCTATGTATTTCTATGATTTTAAACAAGGGTAAAACTTCAAGGAATCTTAAGGAAATTTTCAAACTGCTTTTGAGGAATCTGCTCTTGCGTTAACAGCAATTACATATTTGTTTTGTGAATGTAAACTTAATCGATGACCCCAGACCCGGCCGATCACCAACTGCAGAAAACGTAATCAGGGTAGAGTGGCATATTACTCATCTAGAGATAGATACACGGTGAACTAAACATTGGATCAGAGGCAGTTTTCAGCATCCTGTATGAATAATCCTTTAAGTTAGGAAGTTTAAGGCTTCTGAGGATAATACGCCAAAGAGTATTTTGCCATGATCTTTACTAATGATGTGATTAATTTTATAGCTTTAATTTTAGGTTTTTATAGTTTTACTTATTAGTTAAATTTGTGATAGCCAAAAAATAATAAATTTGATACTTAAAATTAGTGAAGCTTAATGTAAATTTAAATCCAATTAACATGTAATATGGTGATTTACTTATAATTCGTATTATTAAATATCCATAACATTTTAAAAGAATCATAGGTGTGATGCCTATTAATTACAAAATATAGTGAAGTCATATCGAAGCAAACCATTACAAGTTTCCGGTTAAGCTTTAATTGGAAAGGTTTTCTTCTATCAAGGAAAAATGTTTTATCCTACTAAAGCATTGTAGCAAAATAATTTAATTATTTTTTGTAGTAATGAGCTCTATAATTGAATTGTGTTGTTGTTTCCGTTATCATTATTGTGTTACGTAATGACTATAAACACATTTTAGCTACGTTAAAGGAGTTAGGACACAACAGATTAATTGACTTAAAGCCGTCCATATGCTAAGTATGTAGGTACGCGGTTAATTAGAACTGCTAGCGCAATAGAATCAATGCTTGACTACGTAATTGCCTGCCGTTAGACGGGCTCTGAGAAGGAGCACGTAAAAACTTACGACGATACTTTGTGATTTCGAGTACGTTTCCTTTCGATACCGATGCTTTTGTACTCGATATTTTACATACGATACTTTTATTCAATGAGTAGTTCTTTTTTATTTATTTCTGATTAAGGAATTAAATATTAAATGAATAATCTTTGAAACTTGGGACCTTACGCCTACATATATGGTTACGGCCATCTAGTTCACTCGTTCTGAACAACCTCTTCTAAAACATTACGTCAATTATTGCTCGAAATCGTTTCTTTCGTTCACAGTTAAGTTCCTAACCTTAACTTCATTTAAGGTGTTCATTTCGCGCTTTATTTTTCTGCTATATTAATAAGCTTGGTTGACTATTATTTGCTTTAGTAAAGTGTTATCTAAAATAAAAGAACTTACTATTATTCTGCTGAAAACAGGAAGTACAAACGGCTAGATAAATTTCTATTTTTAAGTGATTGTACGGAGGAGGAATGGGATCTTTGATATGTACCTAAAGTACTAAATAATTTAATTTTGTGAAGTTGCAGTTGTCTTTTTTTATCATTGTATTAAATTTGTGTACCAATGGATTTTTATTTTTTGATGTCCTGTTCTAGTAAGGTTAAACTGACGTTATTTATTAACTGATGTAGACCTATGCCTCAGGCGCATGAGGCCCTAAGAAAAGTACTCGATACTTTGAAGTATTGATACTTTTATGAGAACGATACTTTTTTTTCGATACTACTCATGAGTACGGAATCGATAAAGTAATCAGTTTATCTTCTGCTTCCTTCTGCAATTTGATTCTTTCTATTAGATCTCAGAAAAAGTGGCATAAACGTGCTAAGTAGGTATTTATGACCACATATATACCATATTTTACTATAATACTATTAATTCGTCTGTTTTGCTTTCTCGGCTAAACCAAAGAACTAATTTGGAGAGTTGGAGGTATACGGAAGATGTGGGTGGAACTAGTATAATATAATACTTCTATAAATATCTGAACTTTGTGATCATTGTAAAAGACCAAACGATAAACTTTTTACTATTTAACTGCAATCATCCCGTTCTGCAATTTTGGAAATGCTGTAATGAAACACTCATAATTCAACAAAATTGAAGATGTCTGTCGGTTTAGCTTATTTCGCTCAGCGTCCGGTGCTGCCGCGGTGCACCTAGCGCATCCATTAAGAACCTTATTTATTTCGCTTCGCACCGTAAAACTTCTTAAGTGGTCTGCAAAATTAATACCTATTTTTGTAGGGTTGCCGATTCTTGTTTGTCTTCCTGACAACCCTACTTTATTTAACAAAATAATCTCAAAAAATTCAAAAAGTTGGAAAATTTAACGAACAAGACGATTTTCTGTTTTTCTTTTCACTGTCATCATCGTCATCATCATCATATGTACCTACTGGAGTATAAAAACATGTTCATGTGCAACTAAACATCATTATTCATCATTATCATTAGAAATCATAAATATACCAAAACAGTGTAATTTGCTTAGACACAACTTGGCAAAAGCTGCCTTGAAGTTGTATTGTACTGAGGGATAGCATCAATAGCATTAATATTACATATTCAAAAGTAACTTTGTCTGACTGTCCTGTTACGTTTCTGCATACTGCTTCTTCTGCTACGATGATCTTGCTCAACACAATAAAATTATTTGTCCAGTTGGGTATCGAAACCACGACTATGAAAATTCATTCATTCATAAGCAAGCTAAACCGCGAGCGAGCTATGCAATATTAATAATATTATGATTTCAAAAGTCTTTTCAAAAACTCTGTCACCTGTAACACTTTCACGGTTAAAACGCTGCACCGGTTTCAATAAAATTTGGCATGAATATACTTTGATTTTTATGGAAGGATTATGATCTACTCTTCAGCGCGATAAACTACGTAAAGCGGGCGGAGCAGCAGGTCAATTAGCTCGAGAATTACCGCCATAGGTATAATATTAAAAATTGTTTAATATGTAGTCTGTAATTTATTAGTTAGTAGGTGTAATACAGCTGCAATGAACCAATTGGGTACATTAAAGTATGAAGATAAATACTCTTTAAAACCTCTATTATTTAAATCTGTAAGTAGATTCATAAACCGAAAAAGTACGGTTAAATTATACAAACTAATACGTGCAAACAATATTTTAAATACTCATTACGAATGAGAAACCCACTAGTGATTTTTATAAAAGTCGAGATTTAATATTATGCCTACATTTAATACAACGCAGGGGTCTGTGGCTTCATTGCAGATGTTAACGGGGCATGTATTACATACGGTAGGAGAGATCTCCTTGACTGGCCACAGCTGGCATGATTTAGGCGCAGTACAGTGAGTTGACCATGGATACGTACCTACATAACGTACTACAATTACACGTTCGTAACAGAATACTTCAACCGCACTGCTGTATTTGATGTATCATACTTCATTATTACTAACAGTTTTCCTCATGTTTGATGGACATAGCCAGTAGGTTTACATCAAACAAAATGGCTTATAAAGTTTTAACAAGTGATAAACCACAAATATAGTTTCGTTCATTTGAATTTACGTTTCGTTGGTTTATTTTTTGCATAATTATAAAACATAATCTCATTAAAATCCAACCCTCGTGTTTACAATCAATAAATTTATAACATAATAATTTTTACACGATTACTTCTATGCTTGTAGAGCGTTTCAGAGGACAGATTAAATAATTGTCGCAAAGTAAACACCTGAGACGGGGGTAATTGAGGATTCCTTGTAGAACGGAGAGTTTTCCTTTCTATGTTTTTACGATACCAAATATCATAAAAACATAGAAAGCGGAAAGAGTTGAGGCTAGAATAAAAGGAGATAGTGGCGAAGGCGCGAAGCTTAAGTGACGGAGTGAAGGAATATTCTAATTTACAAATATTGAAGATGAATCGATTGCGATCGAATCTTGGAATAAGATATAAGATATCCCGAGACAACTATTACCACTGCCATCTAAGAAGTTAGAAAATTCTTAAGCCGGTAGCTATACGATCCTGAGCGTACAATAACTTTTAATCTTATGAATGTATTAAATCTTACATATATTTTACCTTAGGGTGAGGTCCCAGTTAAGGTGAGAATTAAAAAAAAATTTAAAAGCTATTTTTTTAAAGTACTATCTGCCAAAATAACTCTGCTCTGCCTGATTACGGATATTAAATAATATAAAATTTTAACTAAAAAAAACAAGAATTGTACCAAATTGAAATCCCAGTCGAAAGTTTTCATGTAACAAACAAAAAAAAAATAGTAAAATTGAGAACCTCCTCCTTTTTTGAAGTCTGTTAGAAATACCTCTCACCGCAGAGATAAAGATCTTGATCTAGCTTCCTGGTACAATTTTTTATTGATGTTGCTATTAAAGTGACAGCAGCATTCATCGTACGCAAAGAAAAGTTATTTAAATTCAAATATTTGAGCTCTGAAGAATGCTAATATATGGTTATCAAAAACACTACAGCAATGGGTGTAACGTGTGTGATGATACTGGGTAATTTAGAAGCCTGAATAACCTCTAATCAAGCGGCAGTATATAAGGCGTCCTACTTGCGATCAAGGGTACGTCTGTAGGCTGATATAGACAAATGGATAGATTCTCATTTTTTTGTAATAATTTCGTTTAATTCAACTTCCAAATTACTGGACTCGATTACATAAGTTAGATCCAGTGCGAATATCCATCTTAAACCTCTAAAATTATCTTCTAAATCTGATAGTAGTATTTCGACATTCGGTATTTCGGCACATTTACATGTTTATATTACCTACCTTGGATACTATAATAGGTAGAAATGTTTTTTGACATTCACATTTCCATCGATATCTCTTATCGTAATATCAGTTATATATACATACTATCTCAGACGATTATAATCTTTAAACAATTACTATCATTCCATTACGTAGGAACTATATAGTAGACTATAACAAACGTGTGTCGTTGAATTACATTCGTAAATCCAAGCTGTAGCATATTAACGAACAACACGTTGACCATCCAAAGTTTACAATCACTATGAAAGATGAATCCCAAACATTTCGAATATTTACACCCAGATGGTATAAATATTCGAAATGTCTTCAAACTGTTTACAAATAAGCAATTGTGTGCCAATGTAGAAATTTTAGTGAACTGAATAGCTGTAACGCGTCTTAACAGAACATTATTGACACAGTTATTTTATAATACTTAATTTTTAGCAAAGATCATCTGGTTTAAACTTCAATTCACGCGGTCAAAGGCTTGATCAGAAAAAACAAATAAAGCACATTTTTTTACGCACCAATAACACCATTATGGAGCAATGCACTGATCAAGCACTTAAAACTTACTTTACGTGAACAACTTGATTCCACATGGCTGAAGGAGAGCCCGAACGTACCACATTACTGTCATAAACGCTCACGACCAAGTTCCCGATTGCACTGAGTAACATGAAAAATGTGCACAAACATTGTTATCTAGTCTCTAATTCTAAAGAGTAAATAATCTGATCGAGGAACCGTCGACGATGTACGAGTACGAAGTATCAGACGATATACGCGGCACCGATAATGCTATACTAAAAGCGCGTTGAGTGCCCGCGGCAGAGGGCTGTGAGCGATTCGTTGGCTCGTGAGGCGAAATCGTCTGTCACACCGACGGCGACGGCGGATGTCGATGTTGAACCTACCATTAAATCAGCAAATTATTAGTTTTCGCAGTGTAGTAAGCGCGAAGTAAAGCAATATTTATGCCTGTAGTGTTTAGGCCTACCATAGTAAATCAATATATTTTGGAAGTCTGACACACAACGCCTTTTAGTCCTAAACTAAAAGCAGAGCTTGCACTATAGTTACTAGACAACTGATATAAAAAAATATTACAAGTGTTAATAAGATTTTAACTACGATAAAAATATCAAAACTAGTAGAGAGAGAACTAGTAGTTTCCCTGACATGTGACTTGTATAAATATAGGTAGTTTATATTAAAAATTTAATTGTTTGTTAGGTGTTGTGACATATACATTAAGAACGGACGAGATAAGATAACGTAAATTGTAAGGTATTGATAAGAATATATCGTCAGCCACTAGGCATTGCATGTTAACCTTTAAAGTTTAATATTTTATCTATGCTGAAGCAAATGCTATCATATGAAAAAAACTCAAGTTACATATTTGTGTACATAAATTATTTAAATTCATACTCTTGCAGTGTTATTGTCATTTTATATAGCTTATGCGTGTTTGTCAAGTGGTCAAATAAAATAAAGAACATCGCAGACACTACCGACATGGACTTGAAACAGGGTCCTATTACTCAATTAAGAATTACCTTAATTTCTAATATCGAAAATAATGTCCGAGAAATTCTGGAATACTGATCATTTATTTGTAAATATATTACTAAAATGTTTTCAAGGCAAAAACATTTGTCTTAATATGACAAGAACTTCAATTATTCTCATAATTTAAACAACACATTTACAAAATAAAGTCCAATTAAAACACATATTGTAATGAATAATCCCATTACCCTAAACTTATTAAATCATTGTCGACTTATAAATTGTTAATGACACGAAGTCAACGAAACGATCAAATAAACACTTTCTAAAATTATTAAATTTTCTATTATTAACTGAAGATGTAGCAAAATTACGAATCTAAATTAATAATAACTCCCTATGCATCTTAGATTTGTTTGCATCGTAACTGGAAGAATAGAGTATTCCTTATGCCTAATTGTTATATAATATGTTTTTTGATGCACTCCAATAATACTTTTGTTGCTAATGTCGTCACAAAAAACACAACAAAACGAGTTTCACTGAGCAATATGATTTGTGTAAACTAAAAGAATTATGTTTTAATAGAAACAGATTTGACGTATGCAAATGAAGTTTACGAGTGTTAAGGTATAACACCTGATAAGCCGGTAACAGTTGGCACAACAGTGTCGCGAATGTACCGCGTCCGCGGACATGGTCGGCGTTTGTGCGTGCGACGTCGCCACTCCACCACTAAACGACTGAGCGAGCTGTCCTCGATATCGCCCAAGAATTAGATAAAACTACATTAAGATAAAGGGATGACTAACAATTACGAATCATTCTTTACGGAAACCAAGCAGATAGTGTTTCATTATCAAATGACTTTTTTCTTATTTTATTTACCCACAGACTCAAATGTAATAAAAATATTTGCAATGTAACTATCATGTTCTTTTACAGTCTTTTCTGTTTTTCTAAGGGGCTTCACTAGGATACTATTCAATAATGGCGATAGGAACAAAATGAGACTTACCCACTGAATGTCTTGCGGTGCTTCACAGGACTGGCGACACTGGCTGCTCCAGGGTCGGAGCTGGAGGCTTCTGTAAAAGAAATTGTATTTTAAATTCTAGAAAATTAAGTTTTATATTCAACACGTTTTTTAAATCTTATAAATAGAGAATAAGTATAGAGTCTTAATTAATATAGATATACTTTTAATTAAGAGGCAATAAAGATCGTCTGAGCTGGAGTTATCAAGTCATTAAGAAGTCATCAGGTGTTATTTTACTATCATACATATAATACGGGAATATTTTATACACATTAAACACACATATATGACACCTTAATTGCCCAAAGCGCAAATATTTTTTTGAAGTAGTGTTCTACTCGATAAAGAGAAAATTGTAGATCTCTTTGATGATATTTTATTAACAATATCGTATCAATTAACTCATAGCCCTTTTGCACTCAGTGATTAGGAACAATCACCGAGGGTAAGCAATGACGGCGCGGTTAGTACCTGGATGGGTGACCGCTGGTGTGTTACCATGAGCGTCTCCGTGATTCGGAGGTCACGTTAAGCAGTCGGTCCCGGTTATTATCATACAATAACAGTCGCGAAGCTTAGTTGTAGGCTTTTGTGCGCTTAAAACATCCAACGGCAAGATACATAGCCACAACGTATTCTTGCCAGTCCCCAACCCGCACTTGGTCAGCGTGGGGACGTATGGCCTTAACCTTCTCCTGAGAGGAGACCCGAGCCCAGCAGTGGGACATTATGGGATGTTGATGATCAATTAACTCAATATTATTGATATTGAATCAAGGACTATTTTCAGTACTCTTTTTTCTAAAATTTTGGAATCTGTTTAGTGGAAGGATTAATTAAAATTTTAGGTAATTACAGTCATGTCGTTCTTAAATAACTTTAAAGTCTGGCTGTAACTTTAATAACAAGAAACATTCGCGAGACTCAAAATTCTGTGAACTAACTACTTTATTTTTGACAGCATCATGTCTGAGTTTAACAAGAAAATTTGGCGTCCCTATTAACGTTAAGTAACGTTTCGACTAGCAAACTGAGATTTTAAGGTAGGTGGTTTCAACTTAATATTTATTTCTGCTCTACTAATGAGTGCAAATTAAAACTATATTACATATTTTATATTCCTGGTATGATATTAATATACTTCAATCAGAACTGGTTATTTTTTAAAGAACACTAAAAGTCAAAAAGGCTTTTCTGTTTATCAATAATGCTAGTGATAGAATTAGATTGGTTACTGATAACAGCAGTGAAGACTGTCAATATTATTAATGAAAATTATACATTAAGGATGAGTCACTACACTTGCGTTGCTATTTTATTGTCTACTAAACTACAAACTGTGTTTAACTCTATCCGGTATTTTTTTATCTTTCTTGTTGAAAGGATGGAGAAAATTCCTTCATCTCCAACCGTTCGAGACGCACAAGGCAGAAGTATGTGATGATTCTTCTATAAACTACCCTGAAGACGACGGCTTCAAACGCCCTGCTATAGAAAAACCCGGACCATATTTCAGATACTCGGTATAGGCTCGGGGAAAGAGACTTCATACCTTATTCACGGTGTGGCAGCGCGATTGCATCATCATACGATCAAGCCGACAGCCCATTCTCCACTAAAGCCGACTTGCCGACAAATATTAGGAAAGCGCAAACAGTAAATAGTTTTGAGAAAATGGTTCAGGAATTTTACACAGCATAACCAAGTTAGTCACTAATATGTCTCTATAATATAATAAGCTGACAATTTCTTTTTGATCTAAATGTGATTATCCTTAATGTATTAATCGATTCGTCAAAAGTTACGGAGATCTTAGAGATTAATTCAAACAGATAAACAAACTTTTCGTTATATAAGACACACATTAGTTACATAAGTTACCACCACAGCCATCTTGTTTATGGTATCGGAGGTAAACCAGATGAAACATAAAACTTTACGTATAGACCATCACAGTTTAAAAATATGAATTTACTATGTGATAAGATTACTGAGAATTTCACCAACCATAAGTAGCTAGATTAATTACGGTATTCCCAGTTCACGGCCAAACACTAATGAGCAAACAATACGGTCAATTTTGTCCATCTTCTGTCAAACAACCATTTCATGACGACATACCGAAACATTTTTGATAGTTCTATGCGTAGGTTGAAATATCTATTGTTAAGACGTATAACAGCGGGCTCTGCTGTACAAGGATCAATAAATGAATATAAAACAACAGTGAAGAGACGAACAAAAATATGTATGAGCGATGATAATAACGTCTATTCAATAGCAATGCGCTTAGTGGACGACTTTTAAGCTATAATCAGATGGTGAACGTTGAGCGTATGTTAAAAAGAATATGTGCTTTGTCCAGTCTTTCACATGGTAATGGACGTTTTGGTCCAATGCACGTTTTACGCTAGCTAAGCCTACGGCGCATACGTGCTTTGAAATCATTGTTTTACCGAATATTCGTTAGGTCCGAATTTACAATCCTATTATGAAAAAATAGCCGTTTCAACGGGCTTGTCCTGTTTAAAACGTCACAAGGCGTATTTTTAATAAAAGCTTTAGACATTTCCATAAAGGTCCGATGGTTTACCTTGTGTCACATATCATGACTTCAAAATTACATTTTGAGCCGTTTACTTTTGTATATAAGATAATTCAGATTTTAAATAGGAAAACCTTGTGCGTATGTGTATCGTTTAAATCTATCATTAAATGAATATATTTAAATTAAAATACTTCTGCTTCTTACTTTTTTATTGGGTTTTATTTGTTTATTTTATGCAAAAAAATAAATAAAATTATGTTTGCAGACTATAATTTTTTTTGTATATATACTATACAATTATAAGTTAGGCTTCTTCCAATTTGTAACATTTTATTTTTCTATATTATTCTGTAGATGTATTTCATGTTGCCTAATTCCTAAAAGGAATCCGTATGAGTTAACATATTATTTATTTTCAATTACAAAACATAGAATCGCACAGAAAGAAATTATTTTCTATATTATTTAGGAGTTTTTTTACGCTGCTTTATTACAACACTAAAGTTTGCTATGATGCACGGAAAGTAAAATTAAGTTATCCCTAACACTGGTGCATGTTGCTATTAGTAACCAACATTAAATGTACGTTGATTGCTATCTACCAGTCACCACCTACCCGCTTTTACTGAATTAGCACTTCCAATCTGACTATTTAAGTGCAAAGTACCTGAACTATTCGTTTGTGAGAGAAGCGCCTAATATTATGTCTGACATTGATCAAAAGACGCGTCCGCGCCGCTTGGCACGCCAGTGTCGGCGTTTACAAACAGCGGATAACGGCACTCTCATGAAAATGAGTTATCTATTTCCAATAGGTGTATAAATTATATGTTTTTCTTCTGCTCCCTCCTACGTAACTCACTAAATTCCGCATAATTATTGCTACTGAGTAAAATAAGGTGACTTATTATAAATAACGTTATTGCTTAAAATATATTATTTAATGTAAAGAGGAGTAAACATGTTTATTATCGTTACGATTGTGGAACTTCTATTTTGTTGTTAGTATGTATATTTAAGCGTAGCGTAGACAACAATTGTTTGTCTAAAATAGTTGACATTACTTCATATTGATAAATTCACCAGTTTATAAATAGAGAACACTCAAGTCAAAAACACATATTCACCTCAAACTAGAGGTCGCCCAGTGGTCGAAATTCAACCATAATTCATTTTTTTTATTTTTGTTTTAGTTTTCTGCACTCCTTCTCCATATAAACTTTAAGTGTGCCAATTTTCATAGTTCACTGTTCGCATAATTTTCATAAATAGGGGTATATAATTTTTGCTTCACGCATTGATATGTGTATACAAGTAAAGAGCGCTTTTGTAAGTTTATATGAAAGTTTGCTATGTTTATAAGAAGTGTACGACTGGCGCCCTTAGCATACAACGCAGAGACACACTACAACGCCATCTCCCGAGGTTACACTGAACTACGGAGTAACGTAGTGTATAAAGAAACCACCAATCCTGCATTGTGCAATAGAAGTTCTCGCGCCGATTAATATATATACAATTTCCCAATATCAACCGTCGGGCAGTGGCCCGCCAGGCATGATCACCTCGCCTGGTCGGAGGATCCTCCCTTTGTGTTGGAGGCACGTGACACCCGTACCCGTACTACATGAAGAATACGTTAAGTTACAACCGGATTCAATTAATTGACTAAATTGGGTAGTTGAAAATGGAGGTATTTAATACGCTTCTATCCTACCTCTTCGGGAATGAAGCTAGAGTATTGTGCTGGTCAGTTGGGATTATAAAAGAAATATAATCTAATAAAGATACCATCAGCATGTGTGGCACAAAACTAATTAGGGCATTCGCTGTGCGTGCCGAACAGCAATTCTATTAGTAACCAATGATGTCGATGGAACACCAGAAGATAGTAGAAGGTCACAACAGAATATACTTTTACCCTGGTTCTCTAAACTGTATGGATAATCTCTTAATATGAATCAGCAATGTTGCTAACTTGTTTACACTTCATGGTTTTTTAAAAAGAAGTATATATTAAAAGAAGACAAAATAAATTAATGAAATGTTAAAATGAATACTTCAATTAATCTCAACTTAATTCATTCCGTACAGTAATCAATTTTACAATTCATAGCAAGTATTTTCATTCAAAAATTTCTGTAGTGGTGAAATTGGTTGAAATAATAGTTGCTTCTGTGGTGAGCTATTGAATGTTGCTGTTGTGTGCGGAAAAATTAAAATGTTTTAGCGGTTAAAGCATTCTTATATTGTATCATATATTATACTTAGTTAGGTATCGATAAGTGTTGATGGTTTACAAAGAATAGATGTGAGGAACGGTTTCAATGAATTAGAGGATAATAACACACAAATCAAGACAATACCTCCAAAGAGCAGCAACGCTCTATAGCACCACGAGCACAAAAACATGTAGGCCGGTAGCGATTGTAGCGTTGACTGAAATTGTTTTAGGATACCCGTGGCCCGAGGCCCTGCGGACACCTAGTGTTGTTCAGCGTACAAAGATAAATAATTAACAAAGCCCTAATTAGCTTAACAATAGCATACCTAAATTATAATTTCAAACAGCGTTGTGTGTATTGATGATTTTTGGTAATTAGCTATCAATTATTTAAACTCGATATAGACAGAGCTCCATCAATCATTTAAATAATTTCTACGTATTTATAAAATTTAATGAGTTTGTTGTTTGATTGTTTATTTAATGGGCATATTCGTGGTACAAACTGGATAGGATTTCTTTTTTGGAGAGATATAGACATAAGAGCATAATACAGGTCAATTAATAGACGAGCTTAGCAAGGAAACAAAATAGTTGATGAAACTGCAGTTCAAAGTTACATATTAAAAAAGAAAATAAGGAAAGCATGACAATGTCTCGTGCCTAGTGGTGACTGAGTGTAACCAAAACCAGTGTTCCGTGAGATCGGCTTTGGAGTAGGGCGGTGTGCTCAGACGAGCCTCATCTATCGATTCATTCCCTGCTCCCCTCAGCCTCGAATCCACACCAATCTTAACATTTCTACTAGCTTCTAGTGATTGGAAAGTCTTAAAATATTAAGAATAAGTAACGATAGAATACTGAACAGTGACGGAATAATACAGTATCGAAATGTAAGTTCTGTTTCTAAACCTTTACAATTAAGTATCAAAGCTGAAAGTTATGCCCAAAAATACAACTAAATAAGCTACAACATAAAGTGAGACAAATTCAATTGAAGCAAAATTGCGAGTATACGGGAAAAGTGAGGTGCGAACGGGAGATCGCTTTCACCACAGCACCGTGAACAAGTCGTGACAACGCTTGTGACAAGTGGGCTAGTAGTAAGAGCGTAACGATGTCTTTGAAATCTATTTGTAACCCATTAAGACGGACGTGCTAAAACGGTTGGCGTTTGGATCAATTGTTATTTTTTCACACCACAACCATAATGGATTTGTGGTGATTTTAAAAGAATAACATTATGGTTTCATTGTCATGGCTGCGGGAGATGTTGTTTCACAAATAGCAATTGTTTATGTTATCATTGTTAAGAGTTTTTAGTGGTTTTAGTAAACAGTTTACTTTTTTTAGTACTGAATGTTGATGAAGTAATGTCAGCTCTCGACATTTCGTATAAAATAATTTTGATTAATTATTTGTTGCAATGCTTTTCGTACACTCGTAAATAGGTAACAATCCAATACTGCCTATTCATAAAAACAAATATAACTTTTTTGCTACAGAGAGATGTGTGTTATATATATGGGCATACTTAATCTATACGTTTTAGCTTATTCCAGAGTGCAACTGTACGCGACGATATCATAATATTCTGGAATGCAGTCCACATTCATATCATTATTGCACTATTCTTAAAAATATTTTTATACGTCTATCATAGTCAATATTGACAACAATAATAAAATTTGACTATTGAATACCTGAATATTTGGTGAAAATTTAGAAAAACCTACATTCAGCAACATACAAGTAGTATTTTATGACGAAAGAATTATTATGACACAAAAGCTAAATTTCGTCTATAGATGTTTCGAAAGTGCCATGACTTAGATTACAAATAGTAATTCGTTATTCAGTATTCAGTCTCTGTTATGTCTATATATTTAAATAAAAAAAAACATTTTCCGTTGGTCATGGCATCGGGCGTAGACAGCTGGACTAATTTCGATAGTTCTTTCTTTGTTGTATTTGTTACTGTTAGGAGTGGGTCTTTATGAAAGAAGAAAAAACACAAAGTAGTAATAAGGACTGCCGACAGAAGTGAAAACTCAAAACTATAAACAAACAGTTATTTAAGCTCATCTAAAATGAACCTCTTTGCTCTTTAAATAAAATACGCGATAAAAGAAGTAATTAATGTCAATTATTACGTATTAATTGAATGATTACTGAACACAGCGACACAACACTCATTTTCACTCCAAAAATAAATACCAATGCGAATTCTGATTACTTAGGCAACGTCACTTCACATCACCGTAATTTGATCGAAATGTCTTATGTCTGTGCGTCCATCGGGCAAAAAAATTGTTCGAAAATTCAAAATACATACATACGAAATATATATAAAATTTAAAATATTTCATTATTAATTTTATATTACTATACCTATATATTATAATGTGACCTATGTAAATATTGTTCAAGTTAGCGTGGATATTTCTATATATTTTTTGTATTTTAATTATGATAATCAATATGAGTATTTTTAATTAACTTCTTTCGTATCAACAAAACAATTTCATAGCATAATAATTGTAGACCTTTCTCTATTTAAAATACATTAATTATTTTGTGCATCGCCAACATACAGACAGGAGATAGGCATTCACTGACGGCTGTATACCGGATTAACGAAATGCTTCAAATTGGAATTCCAATAATTAAAATAGACAGACTGAAAAATCATACACAAACAATTTGTGAAGTGGATGTGAAGCTATTGATAAACCCGGTTAGGCTATGTTTTTAGGGTATATTCAAATAATATTTTTATTCAAAAGGATATTTGAGAACGACAAAATCTATTTGTTAAAGTGTGTGGATCTAGGTAGCTCATAAATTATTAGGTACTAAACGACCTGGCAAACTTTGGTACCGCCATTTTTTTTCCGAGTACAAATAAATTTCCGAAATCCTTTTTTTTGTATTTATACCTGCCTCAGCTTCCCAAGGATAGTGTATAGTCGCGGACTAAAAAAAATATTATGATACTTCCGGTTTCCTTCTAATTTTCTTCTATGAAGAGTTTGGCCGAACAATAACAAATAAATAAAAAAAGAATCACCGAATTAGGTAAAGTCAATCGAACATTTCAAATAAATAGATCAATAAATTACAGCGACTAACTGGGACTACTTTGAGAAGACCTGAAGTTTAGTCGCAATGGTAGTAAGGCATCTAAGACTTTGAAAAGAGCATTTTTAGAGTATTGTAGGTGACTTTTTTGCTATAGTTAAGCCGTATGCCTAGACCGCGATATGAATGACACAAAAAACATGAGATAAGGAAATAATATAGAGAAATAATGTTAGGACTGCCAAATAAAAGTTTTTAATCATACACGGACGTGGTACGTTGAACATGTGTCGTATGAGGTTTGAGTAGCCCAGTGGCCGAGTGAGTGGTGGTTTCGCGTGACTCCGCGGCTATACAAACAGACACGTCAGTATTTTTAGGTTCAACTGAGCTTTGATTCGTAGAGAATAGAGTGTAATCGTGTTGTTAGAGCGCCAACAAAAAGTTTGTGCAAGTACAGATGCGAAGTTATATTTAAATCACGACGCTCATCTGCAATGTTAAGGCTGAATTCCGGAATGTTAGCGTCACGAGAAGTCCGAGTATGGGCTAAGACTAATACAAACTTAAGGATGCTTAGACCTTGAAAGCGATACAAACAGTATTAAAGATACTTGTTTGCATATTTACTACAATAAATTACGTGATTTTCTATCCAGAGTACGCAGAGGAAACAACTCTCCATTTACATAATTAAATAGCTCTTAGAAGTCAATTTATTGATGACTCTACACAAGCTAAACAATGTTTTATTCTATAAACGACCACGGAATTAACACTACTAGTTGCGTTGGTTTATATAGCGTTAGCATTTCTTGTTCACAGCACTGGTTCTAACCAAAGAAGCTGATACTTGACTTAAGTAAGATGTTTTTACTAATTGAAAGTTATTAATTTATTATCGATTCGAAATTCAGTGTTTGTCGATCCGGTAGCATTAGAGAGAATGTCAATAATTTGTTACGGATGGTAATAGTTAAAAATTTTGAGAAAGGAAAGCGGCGAGTACTTATAAATAGGTATAAAAAACGAAAAAAATATATAATAAAAAGGTAAAGATATCCCAAATTTTTAAATAAACTAAAAGTCATGTCTAATAGCTAGTCATCAGCTGTCTGTGTACGAAAAGGACCTCAAATATTTGAGGTTAAAAACATTACCCAAGAGATTTAGTCAATGAAACATTCGTATGATGTCCCTAGTCAGTCTCCCTTGACTCGGCCAGAACTTTATTACATGAATAACACAGGAACTTTGATACCGACCAAACATTTTGAGAAATTGTTTGAGATCTAATAAAAGATCTCAGATGTAAAACTAGGGATAATAAAGTACTATACATATGGTCTTATAGGATTAGATACTTCATAAAGTTAACTAAGAAATATAAAAAATAAATTGCAATGCATTGGCAAAATAAGACTTTAGGTACATATGTATTTTTTCGTCAACCAATAACGCGCGTTGTGCTGCGTCCGATGGCAACCGTTTTTGCCGATAGCCCTTAAATTTCTTGATTCTACTTCTAATAAAAAAAACCACAAAGAAATATTTTACTCATATACCGAGTTGTATATCCCTGAAAGGATAACCAAAGCCGCATTAAACATCCTCGAACCCACCATAAATATACTTCAACGTTACAAATAAAATTAAGTAAACATGATTTTGCTTGTAAACGTCATAGGTAGTCTTGTGATTTCTTACAAGAAAGTTTCATAATATCCATCAGAAATAGCATAAACGTAGTGTTAGACAAAAATATAGCACAGTTTGTGAATAAAAATAATATAAAACTTATTTCGAGCGTGCGGCGTTACGGCGCCGGCGTCTCACGCACTAGGCGCCGCCGCCGCGTAGCTCAAGCACACCACTGGGTCAATGAGCCGGACTGACACATTTAGCTATAAAATAAATGAAAATTAACCTTGTGCATAAATGTAATTCACAAGGTTTATTAAGTAGACTGACATTGGCTGCAAATAGTTTTAGTACAGACGTTTGTTGATATATTTAGTACTTTTGTGGCGTAAGAGAAATTTTTTAGGAAAATAAGAAATGAAACTCATGTGGATATCTTATTTTTAATTTTGTTGATAGATATTATAAGTCCATACTAACCTAACAGAAGTGGTTCAGAATTAATTAAAATCAAGAAAAGACAACGATTGAATAAACTTAATAATATTTTAATAAGCAAACAACTACTACAGTAGTAATATGAACAATTATCTGATAAAATTAGGCTTGAAAGTATGCCTAATACAGTCAAACTAGCTTTTAAGCTCCTATTGATGTAATAACAGCACCGTGATAACAGTTTTTTTATAAACAGTTAAATTGTAGCTTATATTATCTAAAAGTTTAAAAAAAACAGTCAAGATTTAATAAATAACTTAATATACATAGTTAATAAATTCTTATTTAAATAAATATCTTTATAATAAGTAAGGTTAGAAAGAAAATATTATCTGTAGAGGTTTGCGGTTAATCTATTACATATCTGTGGTAAATGTTAGCCACAGTATTGTTAGGTACGACATAGGATGTAAAGAGATATGACGCACTGTGGTGGACAACGTTGGGTACAACAACTATTGCCTTTACTTCTGAGCGTTACCTTATTACTATGATTAAAAATCCGGTGTTCATTCTTCAGTACTTATTATATAAACACTAGACACTCTAAGCACTTGTCTATCTGTTGTGTTAAATACAAACATAAACAGAAAACTGTGAAAATTAAAACATTAGTGGTAACACTTCTGGCTAACAACTCGAGGTTCAGCACTTACTACGCTATAACACTGATTTTACAGTCGGCGACGACAACCCCAACATATCTAAACAATATATTTCTCGTTTATTCAGAACGAAGGACATTTTATTGAAAGTGTTAGGCACGGATGTGAGTTGCGATCACGGGACCGGTACGCGGCGATTCTTACCGTTGTCTTTATCCATTTAGAGCCAGAGTTGGAACCATCAATTAGCGTTATACAAGGAATGATCGCTCTGGCGGGAGTAGGAGCGCGACTCCTGCGCCGGCCACGAGCTCACTACTCGAACATTATTGTGCAAGACCCGTGCCCCGTCCTATTCAATTTCAAATATGGTAGCGACCGTGCGCGCACGTCCCATTGGACAGTTACAGCATAAGAACGAAACGATGGCAAATCGAATTGTAAATAAATCATTGGATCACTACTAATGGGCAGGCGATTAAACGGAATGTGTTAAAATTTTGGTCACTTCAATTCCGTTCGGTCATCGAATAAAGACAATGCACCGGTATAACGGTGTTCGCTTCCTATCTATGAAATGTGGCAAAATTTAAGTATAACAAACATAATTATAATCTCATTTTCCTAGGAATGCCTAATTTCTCATTATAATGATGTGATAACAAAAAAAATCAAATGACAGGACGTAACGATCTATCATCTTAACGAATTACCCTACATTATCCTAGTGTCCTGAAATAAACCTAGCTTAGGCACCAGTCTCCCACAGTATGAAATCTATTCATATTTATGTGTAAGCTATAATTTTGTAAAATGGTATTGTGGCGAGGAAATAAATGTTTATTATTATTATTACAGTGCGAAACAATTAGAACTTATGCTGGACTTTCTTTTTAAACAATATTTATTAAGTCGTTATTACTGCTTACTACAGATATTCCTAATATCTTAAATATAAAAAAAACATTCCAGTAGGGTTCATAATTTGACGCAGAAACAGGATATTATAAAGTGTTGCCTTGTCTAAGTGCAATTGAGAGCATCCGTGTCCGCAGGCCTACCTGCAAACTATTGTAGTAGCTCTATAATTTGTCCTTTCGTCAAAATGTGTGTCACTGATAAATTTATTGAGTTAATGTGAAACAGGTACACACGTGGAGGAACACACATGTTCACATCACAGTATGTCATGTTTTTGCAAAAGGTTAGGTTAGCAAATGTCTCTTCTTTAAAATAATTGTAAGGATAATAATTCGTGGTAGTAGTGCGTTTGTATCGTTATTCATGTATGGATTAGTATACGTTGCTGTTACCGTAACAGTGGTCGGATAAACATACATGCTTTGTTGATATATTGCCAAGATAGTGCGTATCGTTTACTACATGGGCGAAGCGTGAGTCACATCGTTGTTTTATGTAATCCGCAGTTTTTTACGTAACTGTATATATATATATATATATATATATATATATAGTAGCATGTTTGTGAAACTCGTAAGATTAACAATAAGGACTACTATTAAATATGGTATAAAATTATGTTTGTAGAAAAATACATTTAATTAGAAGTATATAATACCCGTAAGATGTTTTGTTCCATTGTCTCAAAGTAAATAAGAATAATAGATTTTCAAAAGATTTAGATATACATTAATTATATTAATATCAATATTATTATAATTAATACTCAAGTTATTTGACATTAGCTATTTACCATTTGCAACTTAAAAACAAAACCCACAAATAAATTGAGGCCTTTTGCATGTTTGAGACGAGGATTAAGAAGTTAAAACAAAGTTCTAGAGTTACTTTCATGATTCACTCTTAGTTGCGAAAAGACCTGTTGAGCGTTGTCCGGGTGAGATTGTTATCTTTTATGTTACGGCGGCGTACATTCGTATTTATTACGTACTCATCAGCAGCCCCTCCCTACAGACAATTTGTTTAGAGAGGTCACGACCGCGACTTACAGTAATTAGGGCATTTACACAGGGTGTTGATTTTAATTTTACCCCATAACTATATTCTATACCATATTAAAGAAATTACTAGACACATTCTGCTATATAATTTACTCCTTTCTTTTTTTTACACAAGCGAGCTGCTAAAGTCACTTCTACTCTGTCTGATGGAAAACATGAGAAGAATCCAGAGTAGTAGTCATCATAATCACCGCGAATGCAGACAATGCAGCATGATGACCTACAATACGACGCCCTACTTAGATGCGTTTGCATCATTGAGGCTCCGGTCTTTCGCTCACCAACGAAACACGACAGCACGAATACTGTTGTGGAAGAACAGGTCACGGGTCCCTCCAACACAAAGGGATCCTCCCTTCCTCCCTCCCTCCGACCAGGCGAGGTGGTCATGCCTGGCGGGCCACTGCCCAACAGTTGATGTTTGGAAGTTGTATTGGGTTGATCTTCTGTGAGAACGTAGTAGAGTTCTGATTTCGGCACGAACGGGCCGATTCGATTGTGGTTAAAATTATACAATATAGTAGAATAAGTTAACCAGATAATGTATAATGTAATAATACATAATGGGTCGAAATGATAATGTTCCTTATACCATTATTTGGACCGATAGGTAATTGTGTCTTCGTCATCAGGATTTAGGCGTCAGAAATTTAAGTAATAGTAAAAAGTTCAGGCATTCGTCACCTTCAGATTATATTAACAAGTAGTTTTGCATAATTTTAAACTTAATAAGATTACAGCTATCCTCAATTTTTAGATTAAGTAGTTTGTCAATGGTTTTTTTTTAATATCCTTTACATATTATTTTACTAATGAATATGCCATTTTTTAACCTTTATAAACCTTAAATGTTTACATATTTGTATCTAGAACCTTGAGTTCTTTAGAATATTTTGAAACTTAAACTCCTTTAGAATGTTCTTTAATTTGGAAGATGGTTTACTTTTAAAAATAGTTTATTAACTCATTATTTAAGATATTTTTGAGTGAAATATAAAACAATCATAAGCAAAGGCTGTAGGAAAAAAGAAATAAGCATAGAAAATAATAGTGCAACGCATAAAACAGAAATTATAATTTTGATTTCAATATTTCATCTATGAAGTTGTGGAGCAAATAATGGAAAAAAATAAGTTAAAATAAATATTTTTCAGCATACAGGATTAAAAGCTTTTCTGTTCGTATATTTTTTACACGTTAATCTTTGAATTACTAACGAACTATCTTTAATGGATTACTAACAAACTGGATTTATGCGATTGCCGTGGCTACAGGCAGTGGTGCAACCTGATCGTAAAGCCGGAAAACTAAAAATGTGAAATAGCAATGATAAACTGGTATGATTCACGTTCGTTATTATTAATACTAAAATAGCTTTCACGTCACATTTCTGTCGAATTTAAAGGTAATTATTTTTCGGGTAATATATAGCCTATGTCACTCGCGATAATGTGGCTTTCTATAGATAAATGAATTTTCAAAATCTATACTTTAGGACCACAGTTTAGATTAGATTTGAAATATAAATACAGATCAGGGAAGTAGGTATAATGTTGTTACTATTCAAAATTCTTTTTCGAAAGTTTCTTAATGCGATTCTTATGTGAAGTGGCAGGGCTCATGCAGACTAGATGAACATATATTTATTTATCTTGTACATTTGCTGACCTAATACCATGGGGCATTCTCTACCAGTAAACCTCTGAGTGTTGTAAAAATATGATGCGGTTGGTGCAAAAATAGAATATAAGTAGAATTTAACTTGGTAGATGAAAAAACATTGGTTGTAATTTACATAAACGATGGTATTAGACACAAACTCACCGTTAAATATTATAGATACAAACATAGAATTCCAGATACATAAATAATACATAAACATACATAAAAATAAATTGCATTGAATATATAAGTACTCAGTCGGATATTATCATTGTGGCTATGTCAATTCGTTCGTGTCAAGATGGGGGTGTAGGGGGAAGGGGAGGTGGGACTAAGATTCAGATTGTTTCTTGACCAAAGATCACTTGAATACCTTGTACCTCATGAGGTATTCCGGCAACGATGGCGAATTGAGAAAAATAATAGTGAATGCCCGCAAAATACGACGCTTACGAATTGGGAGTAATTTTAGCTGGGAACATAAAGCTGACACATGGTCATACTTGCGAAGATTGAAGACGAATCGAATGTAGTTTAGTGTATTGAAAAGGCGGTCCAGTAGTTTATTGAGAAGGTCTGCATTCAGGTGAAAATAACACACATCACTATAAATTATTATTGAGTACATATAGATGTGTTTTAATAATAAAATTAAATGCTCAATACATATCTTAAATATGATATTATAAATGCGAATGTCAATTTGACTGCTTCTTTGATCTGGCGGTTAGCGTAAGCGACTGCCGATCAAGAAGTCTCGGGTTCGATTCCCAGATCGGACAGTTCTTGGGTTTTTCTTACAAGATATTCTTAAAAGCCCGGAATAGGGATGTTTCCCGCCCATGCCACGGAGAGCACGTTAAGCCATTGGTCCCGGTGGTCAAGAACATCTATGGTAAACGTTATTGAGAAGTCAGTGCCCTCAAATAAATAGTCGTCATAAATATTGTTACAAAGAAAAAAAAATATTTTGTATTCTATTTATCTATCAATTTATTACATTAATATAAAACCATTAAAAATATATTAAGATCATTTGAAGTGTGGTCCCATTGGCTGAAATACAGTTTTTTAAACATTGAGGCCAGTTATCAATGGCAGGACGCATTCTTTCTACGGGAAAATTCTTCACTGACAATCGAATGGCAATCCATACGATTGGCAGTGAAGAGTTTTAGGGACTCCAAACTATCATGGCGTTTTAAGCAAGCCTTACTCTCTAAAACTGACCACAAATCATAATCTGGTGGTTTAAGACTAGCACTCGATGACGGCCAGTCTTCAGCTCTGATGAAGTCCGGAACGTTAATTTCTAACCAAGATAAGGTGGATTGAGCTGTATGAACCGGCGCCGAGTCTTTCTGAGAGGATCGTTCTTGGTTACTAAACATGGTGTTGTTAAGGGGCTTAACTACCCTTTGAATTCTTTCCCTTTTTTCACCTTTTTCGTACGAACACTACGTGGACGACCATAAACAGAGGTTTTATTGAACATATCAATAGATAAAAATTGACCCCTATATAAACATTTGACTTATAACCAAGCGTATGGAGGATTTTAAAAATTGTATTCAGTTCTATACCTACTTTATGTAATGCGATTCGATTCTCTTTGTCGCCCCACTCTATTTTAATTTCACAAAATATTTTACAATATATTGGCGCGAAAATAAAAAAAAAACAGAATGTACAATGAGAGTGACAGATTCCAAATTCAAAAGTAATATTTTGTTTATTTTTAATTGTAAAAGTATTTAAGGCCAGACTTAATGTTCTGACAACTGGTTCAACCTTCAAATTCAGTTCGCCTTCAGGCTGCGGATGTACGATACCAGTCGCCCCGTAGAAAAACTGATATTCAGGTAAGACCAGTTGAACTTGTAGCTGACCCCAATTAATTTTTGGAATAATACAGGTTAAGAAGATGACTATAGACGTTTTCTTAATACCTCTCAGCTAGAAGTATGCTTGTTTTATTTACTTTATTGTATCAATACGCTTCTTCTTTATATGTTTTAAATAACACATTAGTCCTTAAGGTCACTGCGATATTTTAATTAATGTAATGCAATCAATAGATACCTATCGTAAATTACTGTAACTCAGATGTATTTTTTCATAAAACTTTTTGTCAACTAAAAATTCTGTTTTAATAAAATTAATTTTCATATCTATCATTTAGAATACAAAACTTTTTACTTTTGCAGTACTTTCATTTAATGTATTAAACAATATTTAACACAAATTTAGCGTTTATAGTAACAATTAATAAATATAAACTAATCTCATTTGTGTCTTCTGAAGTTATGTTTTCATTGTCGTAACAATGTATTAACATTAAACTTTTTATGTTTACAATATTATTCATACACATAGGGAAATTTAAGTAACAATTGAAATATTTTAATGCACGGGTACTCGTCGTATTCGTCAATTTCAAAAACCTAAACATCTAAACATTTTGCATATTGCAAAGCTAGACGACGCGGCAACGTTGAAAATTAAAATTGTGAAAGCCAAATTAATAATATTTTTAAGTTTTGTTTTTTGTTATAAAAACAAATATTTCGTTAAATGCTTTTGTTTTCAATTAGGAACTCCTATAAAATTTCAAATGTAAGGTAAGAATTATAAGAAGTTGCAAACAAAACAAAGGTTACACTAACCGTTGTCACCGTTCTCTCCATTGCTTTCTAGGTCTTCGGCTTGCTTAGCCTTTAAGGTAACAGACCGAAGAGATGGTGCCAGTGACACAGGTGATCCTAGTCCATTTTCGGAACAGCTGACCGGCTGACTGGTATCACCATTCAATGGAGACGAAATGTCCGGCGTGTAACTATCAAATGCGGACGAATTAAATATGGACGTACATGTAAATAATTCTTGACAGCACGACTTACAACAATCGAACAGCGGTACACATAGTCCACACGGGAAACCATACTTAATACAAATTTTGACAATCGAAAGGCACGCGAGATCGCGCGCCTATATTTCGTTTAATGGTCCGCGTTCGCTGCACACCGGTGCGGCGCGACCGGTAGTTAAACTTTAACTGTTGCGTCTGTTGGAATATCCTGTTGCCGTGCCGAGTAGGCGGGCCCTATTGGACGGAACTGCGTGGCATACTTCCGAACAGAGGCGTGAGCGGACTCGTACACTTAAGACCCCCTCGTCGGCACTGACCATCGCTCCCAGCAAAAACACGCCCATCCGTTGTCTATGACATCGCTACCATGACACTAAATACATTAGGTACCGCGAAATGCACTTAACATCCATTTTTTAACAAGTCTTATTTGTTTATCAAATGGTATTTTATTATTACTGTAGAATATATTATAAAGAACAAATATAACAAAATAAAGATTAATTACTTATACTATAAGTGAAGTTATTATTATTTGCCGGTAGATATTAATATTCAATCCTATTTGAGTATTTAAAAATTTAGAGCATTGAACACACAACTTTGTCCCAAGCTAGTGTTCTTTGTAGTGTATAGAATAATTATTATAAGAGTGTCGGCCAGTGATGTGCGCAATCAAACTTAAGAGCAATGAGCACCAATTGAGCAATACTAGTGCTGAGAGTTAAGTTGATGATAGCTATTAGATCACATTTAAATTTATTAAATTATAAAAGCGATATTATATTATATTTACTATCAAATCTAGGATCACCAATTAGGCAACTTATGGGTTAGATTTTTCTAAATAACATGTACGTCAAGCATTTTTCATTACTTCTACTTTCTCAGAGCAGGCTTCAAGGGTGACCGACCACCCTTGAAGTCTGCTACAGCGTCATAAGGCCTCGATTTACTTAGCAATAATTCAAATAGCACTCTTAAATATGAATAAATTAATATTGTATAATATAGCATTGAAAAAAAGGGGTGCAATTGCAAGTATTGCAAAAATGGCAAAATTAATTAGTATAAGTTTCACAAACATATGTATGAAAGAATTGTTACCCTTTAAAATTCCAAAAAAGTTCGCAACAGCATATCTCTTAAAGATATCACTATAACTTTTTTCGATGTAAACATATTTGTTCACGTTGTATAACACATCACACTAGTCATCTGGGTCATCTAGTTTAAAACATAAACTTAATCATTGAACCTTGCTCCGGAACTAAAGGTGGGCTTATAAAACATGTATGTGTCTGATTTTCATTACGGATGTCCATGGTACGGTATGAACTAAGAACACTCGCTGCAAAAAGTTCTTTCATTTGAAGCCTTGTCCATTCATTTGATTAGTGAGAGCAGAGCTTGGTCAACATAAACATACTGCTGCAGAGCATGACAGGCCATCCCCCTAACTATTAAAATTACAATGTAGTATTTTAGAGACGTTCATAATAAAATCCTGTATTTTACTCACATGTGATCAGGTTTTTAATATACCTACTCACAAAGCAAAGGAATTAAAAGCGCACAGTGCCATAATTGCTACAAAATCTATTATTAGTTTGACGACATAGTTTTATGTATTTACATATGTGATATGGTGAATGTACTACCAATAAGTATTGGATACAGTTTATCATATGGTTTTTTAGTTACTGGGATCTCATCAATTATAGAACGGACGAACAAGCACTAGCGTACTTATTCGTTGTTCGCCGGAGTTTTCTTACTACTGTAGTCTTAATTGTGTTTCCGAGTCTTGCATTATCCTTTCACCTTTCTCCTTCGCCTTACCTTCATTCGATTTCTTGTATTCCAATATGTCTTTTATAAAAATATGTGCAAAAATAAGGCTTAGTTTTGATGCAAAAAAGAGTACATAAAAACTATACAGAAAACAGAATTAACACCAAAGTATAAATAAATATTGCCATTTAAAAAAATGGAGATAAAAATGAAAAGGATAGTTTGTTGGTTGGACATTTATTGTAATTCAGCACCAGTTTAAACAAGTAACGTAGAGAAAGAGGCGGAGGAAACGCAATTGCTTATCCGATGAGAATAGGATGAATTTGATTTGTATAGTTTTGATTTAGACAGTGATTTTACTTACTTAAAAAACTTTTTATAAATAAATTAAGAATCAGTACAGCAGAGAGTAGTATTTTCTTAAAATTTAAAACTAATATGTTTTTCTCATTAATTTGCTAACAACATACTTTTGTATTCATGTTTTTCTCTATTATTTTCTTTTGAAGGAACTCTACTGTAAGTTGCTAAAATTTCATGATAATAATCGATTGATTACTTCAGTCATAAATCTTTTTGCACAGACGATTATAATTAACAACATTTACTTTACATATTTAGTTATATTCTACGCTAGTAAATTACTTTACAAAACTAGTGACATCATGAATAAATAATATATTCAAGAAATACATAGTGAAGCAATTAAAATATCATCATATGGTAGCGTCAAAATATTAAAGGTATAACAGTATCACACAAATCAATTAACAAGCAAAACGCAAAGTTTGTTTTTAGATTCGATCCACTAATAAGTGTAGAGAATCAGTTCGCAAATGCGTCTGGTCTTCTGATCCCTATGTTAAACACATACAGGTATTACAGAACTGTGTAGTCACATTACAGGGTCTTACACATAGTTTGAGCGTAACTTGAAGAGCTAATAATTCTAAGGAATAGCGTCATTTCGAATTCCGTAATACTTAAAAAAGATTTTATACAAATAAATTTAATTTGAAAATTAACTCATGAAGCTAAATATTTGGAAAGAGCAGGTTTTAATGATAGTATATAGTAGTGTCTGAAACTAAATGTGTTAACTGGAAAAACAAGTCTTGAAGTTGGAAAATTTAAGAACAAAGTTAAAGGTTAACATCAAATCATATCAACAGCCTTTAATATTGCACTGCTGGACATAAAATTCACCTTAGACAGGAGATTTTGGCCTACCATATCACGCTGGCTAGATAGGTTTTTATGGGGTAAGTTTCAAGTTTACCTTCTTTTTGAAGTAATATTGTCCTATGTAGTTTGTTATCTTAGCCGCCTCTTACGACACTCATGGGATGAATAGATGATCGATTAAAACAATTTAAGTTGGACTCGCTTAGCAGGCGACGAAAATGGGTGATTTAAACTTTCTGTATGGAATAATGAATGGAAAAATAACTGAGTTGAGAAAAATAAAGATGAAGGTACCATTTCGCCCTCCACCACTCAGTCAACCTATAACCAATTTATTTGTTTTATCCAGCTGTCGTACTAATCATGGAAGAAATTCGCCAATTGTAATAATGTGCAACACATATAATTGTTTAAACGCAAAGAATTTTTAGTAAATCTATGCTAGATTTATTTTGTAAAAGGGAAGCAAGTTTTAAGACTATGATAAGTACATTTTCGTAAATGAATATCGCTCAAGGTATTGTATTGAGCTTAGCTTGTAATAAACATCGCTTACAGAATTTGGTTATGTACAGGGTTTAATGTATTTTCTTTTTATTATTATTATTTTTTTCTATGTAACTTATTTTATCTCTCAATGTAGTTAATGACAGAAGCTGTGAACACATACTATTTATGTATGTACTGGATCAAAACAAAATTTATATTAGATTTTAAGATATTATTGTACGATACATTGTTTGTGTTCCTTAAAATAAAATTAATAAATGGGGGTGGTGATACCCTGTACATTTCCGACAGCACTTAGTGAGTTCACATCCACCTCAGCCTGTTACTAAATTGTTTCATTGCTTACTTAGCCGTTTAACTAAATATTGCTTTTTAAAAAGCAACCACAAGTCGAACGCGTTTAGTCTTAGATAAATATAGCAGTTTTTACCCGACTGCGAAAGAAGGAGGCTTATGTTTTTCGAGTGTATGCATATATATTTCTTTGGCTCGCGTATTTTTATGTGAGTGGTGTCAATAGATTCGTCTTAGTCGTGAAAGTGTGACACTGGAAACATCAAAATTTAAAATAAAATCAAAATTAAGGATTTTTGGAGGTAAAAAAAAACATCGAGAATGGTGTCAAAATAAAAAATAAATTAACAGTAATTACGAATATAAATATAACTTTAAAATTTTATATATGATATTGAAGCATTCGGGTTTTAATTTTTTAATAATTGATTACTTGTTAGTAAGAAGCTTTATGCCTTTTAATACTTACTCAAAAAAAACTTTCTTTGGTCATCAGATTAGGAGGAGATATCAGGATAAGAAAAATGAACCTGTGCGTTCTTGTAAAAGTGCGTAAACCTATTTTGTAACAGACGTTATGTTTTTCAAAGGGCCTCGGTCCCGTTACTTTATGTTTGTCGCCAATTATTAAGGCGCCATTAAACACCGAATCATAAGCAACTTAATAATAACAGCTCACAAGCTGGGATGGTCTTGAAATAAGTACCGTTGAACAATATCTTATTTGTAGCTTTAAGGACTTTTATTTCAACGCCTTGACGTTCTGAGTAACAATTTGAACTTGAAATGATTTATTTTAAATGGTTTTCTCTTTTAGTTTTATTTCGGTTATGAAAATCAGACACACATTATGTTTAAATAAATAATTTGTATAGAATATAGACAATAAAAAATATGCTAACTAGTAATGAATTATTAAAATAATGAAACCCGAATGCGTCAATATCATAAATATATTTTTTTCCCTTAAATCAAAAATGTCGAAAATCCTTAATTTTGTTTCTTTTTATTTTGAGGTACCCAGTGTCACTCTCACGACTAATGCGAATCTATTGGCACCATTCACATAAAAATACGACAACCCGTTTAGGCTCTAGGACGTGCCAAAGAAGTATACATACATACTCTCGAAAAACACAACTCTCCTTCTTTTGCAGTCGGGTAAAAAACCCGACTGCGAAGGAAGGAGGGTTATGTAAGGCTAAAAGATTAGGTTATTGTTTTAAATAAACGACAAAAATAAAAACAAAACTAACATTACATTTACTTCTTAATATATTTTAAAGGACAGAAATAAATAAATAAAATAAATAAATAAATAACATAAATAAAATTAAATATAAATAAATAAATAAATAAAAGTTTTAAACCAGTGATTAATTTGGAAAGTTTTTTTAAACCAAGCTTTTATTACTTGTTAATATATAATAATAATAATTAAGCCCTTTCATTTAGTACCCATATGGGGTGCGTTGTTCAGAAATATGTAAGCAGCCATTTTGTTCGGCGGCCATTTTGGTTTAATAATAATACCGATTATAAATAAATGCATTGTCGTCAGAACTAAAAGCATACTTCAAATTTCAGCATTTAAAATCGAGAAACATTGGGACTGGGTAATTTAAATAAAAGCTTGTAAAATACATGTTCAATTATGTTCTATATAATTGAAGATAAAACTGGGAGGTTTTCGATGTCGGCTGCTAAAATAATGTGTATGATTAGTTTAAAATTGTATAAAGCACATTCAGAAGAAAAAAAATTTGGAGTTTTTCTCCACATCCCCGAACCAGGAGTTAATAGTTTGTGTAACTGCAGTTTCCCCTGGATAAAACCGTTTATCAGTCTCTCTATCGGTAAGGAAATTCTTAATGCCAAGAGCGAAACGAACTAAGAATATCAAGATAAATTTATCACTTTTGTATATCGATATATTAATGTAACTTAAGGCTCTGCACTGGATAAAAAGCACTTTCAAAAATTTCGTTCTATACGCAGAAAATTAAAGGGGAAACTAAAAAACCAAAAAGTAATAAATTCATAACATTGTTGAGTGATATCTTCTTAAAAAACACACTAACAAAGTTGTTTACAAACAAACATAGGTATGGGCGAAGCTAATAAGAGCAATGAAGTGCGTTTAAATCTTCCAGGGTATCGAATGAATTTCAATACGATTTTCACCATAATTTGGGTTCTGTTTCAAGGACGGATTGTATTTATAATACATACTTCGCTGTTAACACCATTGTTTCAGATTGGTAATACTGACGAAACCTTAGTAGATATATTAGAACGATGTACTATGGAATTGTAGGTCACAAAAATATCTACTACTAAAAAATCCGGTAACACAGCGACCTTTATTGTTTTAAAATTTCATTTATTAGTAGGTTATACGCTACGTAAGAAGGTATGTTGTCCACTTAATGTAGAAAAAATTGTCTCTTACTGTATATCATTAAAGTGAACATCTTAGAAGATATCAGAATATTAAAATTTAGGGACAGAGCGACGCCGCCGCACCGCTGCATGCATTGACCTTGGGAAGCCTTGGCATGCCACAAGTAAGTTAAGTAACTCACATTTAATTAAGATACTTAAGCACTATTCCGACCAGTTTCTGTTTTGAATGACTGTGTAAAAACATCTTTTGCAGACATGCAGAATGATTTTTACATAGTTTAACTTGTTCTGATTACAATTAACAAAAAAATATATTGTAAAAACCTATTCAGGTCTAAGAAAAGAAGAAACAAAATTTATTATTGCTATTGCTATCACCCAGTTATATTTTAAGTTGACAATAAGATTCCATTGGAACTGAAACAATACGAAAAACAAATATCGTTTGACCTTATTACATGACACACATGCGATTCATGACTTAGTAAATTATGTTCGTTAAAACCCTAGGGTTTGAACGTACTAAGAAATTGCGTATTTAGTGTTCCAGGTTATTTATTGAGTCTTCAAAAAGTTTTTTTTTCTAATAAATTGAATATGATCAAATATTTAATGCACTTGTGACGCCTCTGGTGTTGTGGATGTCCATAGCTGGTGGTAATCGCTTATCATCAGGCGATACGTATGCTCGTTTGCCCACTATTCCACAATATATATATTTATAAAACTTGATTTTGTATCAGCTTGGTTTTAAGTACCCTTATAGCCTCACACTATGGCCATATTAATACGCAGTTCGACAAGAAAATTAAAAAGTTCTTAAAAGATAATGGCTGCACATCAAACTACTTTTACGAAACATTTGTCTCACTGTCATCAGATTTGCGTCTGTTGACGGGTATTTTTATAACTCGGTTAGTGGGGCTTGTATTAATGTTTGGGCCTACCAAAGTGACTCTACTATACCTGATGGAAAACGTAAGCAGAATACAAGAGTGGTTGTACCATACCATACCATTGCGAATGCAATAATGCAGCATGGTGACCCACACCATGGCGGCCTAGTGATGCTCCTGCATTAAATCATTTGGTACGCATTATTTTATATTGAGAAATGAATAAAGTTAATACTCGTATACATGGCATTTATACTCATTACAAGATGTATGGATTAATACCGATTGAACAAAAATACTAATCATCGTCCCAGCATCGGGAACAATAATTATTTTGTATATTGTGAGCACTAGTTAACGTTCCACTATTATAACATAGTTAATAAAGCGAAGCGTGACCAAGTGGAAAAGGTGAATGCGATTGCCCGCCCACACGATGATAATTTTCTTCAAACATTTATTGTTTGATATATACTAAGACAAAGAAGTATGTGATCCAATGTTTAGTTCAGCTTGTATCTGTCTATGTATAATATGTCTATACTCTCGCAATAACCACTATGCCCTGATGACGTTTTCATTAGATTGCAGTTGATGGTCGGCCGGGTCTGGGGTCATCGTTTAAGTTCTTTCGATCACCTTTAAATTCACGTAACCAATAACTAATCGTAGTAAAGTAGAAGCAGACTCCCCAAAAGCAGCTTGTTAACTTCCTTGAGATTTTTTGAAGTTAAACGTCGTTTATAATCATTAAAAATTATAGCAAGAAAAGCTTACCGCGAGACTTTCATTGTTGCAAACAAGAGATGAGTTCCTGATTATCTTTAAACATATTAGGAAAGACTACCCATAGGTGGCCAGTGATTTTCACAAAGGAGGTTTGTGTTAAAATTAGCCGTCTATTCAAAATAAATTTTAGTAACATGAAAGAAGACATAATGTGGCTTTAAATAGTCGTTAAAACCGAAAAAGCAAATGTTTTTTGTTTTTTCTGAATCCGGGAAATAACTCTATTTCTGCACATTTCTCATAAATTACTATGATCAATGTATTTTACAATATTTTCATCATCATCGTCATAAACAACCTTTATCAGTTCACTCCAGGACATAGGCTTGTCTTTAGTAAGGTTTGGGTTTGTATAGTATAACTATTCAATGAAATGACTCCTTGCCCTTTATATATTAATAGTATTACGTCTACGACGAACTTAACTTGGCGATCAACGTCTTTGTTCAAAATTATCTTAATTTCAGAATATAAATTGGCAATTAAAATGTTTATTTGTATTTGGCAGTTTCAGATATTTCCCTTGCATAAAGTTAGATTAACAGATTTCATATAAAAATATCGTGTAGACGTCCGTCGTAGACTAGTTTTAACCCCATCATCTTGATGACAAAATATTTGATCCGATCCGGGAATCAAACCCGAGACATCGAGCACGGCGCCACTGGAGCAGTCAATACATACATTGCTTTTCCTTTAGTTCTGTCTCATATTTTTTAAACACCTGATATACCAAGCTATGTAGAAGATAGATGTTGATTAATGACAATGTATCCAAAGTAACAAATTGATTTTTTCAAATGGATTCTACCAAGTTGATTTGTATGCAAAAGTGTGTGTTATGGTTGTTTAATAAGATGATTAAGATGTTGAATAACACGATTTTCACTTTTTAAAGAATGACCTCCATCACTGTACTTATAATACCACCTGTTGCGTAAGCTGAGTTATAAGTCCATCTTCCTTAATAAGGATTAGAATACAATAGCTTGGATCACAATTAATTGTGTAGAATGTTATGAAAATGTTCTCTTTAAATTGTGATGCCCTAACATATGTATGTGTTTGAACCAAATGCTTCAGAACAAACTATACCTTTAAAAATTTTCGTTTCAAATATGAGGTCTAAGCCCTTATATTTCTTCCGCTTGAAAGAGCCGCTTGTTCGACCACTTAGTCCGACTGATCGAACGACGAATTTCCTTTCCTGTTGATCCGACTGACCGACGACGTGGACTATTTTTCTTGTTGGACCGCCTGATCATATGGCAAAATGTATTTTTTAGTTGGTTTTCCCATGTCGAACTATGACAAACGGGTCTCTTTAAAGATAATGAATATCTCGAATCTGCGTTTTCTCACTATTTGATTAGGTACGGCCTCCAGAAGAGCTACAACCAAATCTAAACACTAGAAAGACTAGACACTTTTTTATAATTCAAATCAAACAATTTTGAAAATCTATCGTCCCGAGTATACATAAAAGTAAGCGTTGTTATCAAAGTGAAAATTGGTGGGTAATATGAACCACCAGGAGATCTTTATAGAAAGACACAGCGGCATAAAACAATAACATTCTATATCAGACAACGGTTCTATACAATTTCAATGCCCCTCTTCTTATCCATTATTACGCTACGCCGTTCAAAAATCACGTGACGAAGGCGAAAAATCGAGGGTTGCTACCCCTCACTTTCACCAGTACTCAGGTGGATATCTTACAAGTTGAAACATGACATAAAGAATGTTATTTGTTTTATGTCCCTGTATGTTTCTAAAAAGGTCTCCTGGTGGCTCACATGACTGATCAATTTTCAACACGAACCTGTAGTCTATAAAATGATATTATAATTGACCATGGATTTGATAGAGTTCACTGTAAACGATTTTGTTACAATAGCACCTCGTAACACCAACCTGCATGAACATCTTAAAGTTAGGAAGCTTGCTTCGCGATGAAAGACTCATCCTCTCACCAATGATCAAAAATGCCGTAGTGTTGATTGTTGCAATCTTATATTATAAAAATTCGAAGGAGGAACTTCGCAAAAAATACAAAACACACATTAATTCTTACAACTGACGAATCATGGATATATAGTTGCAATCCTCTCACGAAGCAGCAATTTAAGCAATGGGTGTTTTTAGAGGACGATTTGCCCACAAAAGTTGTTCGCAGTTGGAACATTAATAAAAAAATGACAGCGTAGTAGTAATTCTGCTAGAAGACCGTAGAACAGTCATTAGTGAACGGTATTGCGAAGTTTGTTTGCCTCAAGCTTTCGGGGAGTAGGATAGCGAGCGCCGAAGGTTGGATAGCGAGCGTTCGTGGCATAATTTTTCATCAAGATAACGCGCTCACACAGCTGTTAGAACTATGGACTATGAGACAACTTCGGGGGTACAAATGTTACCCAATCCTTCTTACAGCCCAGGTTAAGCTCCAAGCGATTGCGATACGTTTTTTTGTTTCCTACGGTAAAAAAACATCGCTGGCAAACATTTAGCACTGCAGACCGAGACGTCGAAGAATTTCTATGGTTATTTTTCCACCTCCCACAAGACACGTTTTATAAATGTTTATAAGTCGTGTTCATTTGAATGCACAAGTGCCTTGGGATTAGAGGGGAATATTTTGAAAAGCTCGTAATACAACTTTTTTTTATATTTCAACTATTTTTCATTTCACTATTTTTGGATCACTTCACGTTTGGACCATATGCAAAAAAAATGTGACGTAAACTTTAAATGTGTATACACAAAATTATTAAAATAGGATGTTTAATTTAGGGAAATAAACCATTACCGAATGTATGCGTATAAGTTGGTCCGCATATATTGACCTCATAAATGATAGGCTACTTAGACGTACGAAATGTCTCCCTAATAAGTTTTTATCGTGTAGGACCTTGGCGTCACAATTGGAATTGCACATTTTTAATGTAGAGCTCAATTAGTAGGAGGAGCCCTGTAACGCCATCCACACGACCATTAAGGAGGGGGGCAGACAGCGCGGCGATAGGTTAAGGAATGAAGTCTGTGTATATCTATCAGGACATCATTTAGTTTGAAAACGGAGATCTCATACCCTGCATATTATTACTTGCATATAATTGACAACATTTGGGAAAGTAATCTCTTCTGCTGACTTTATTTTTATATAACTTTGGCGTCTAGTCTAGTCTCTATATGAGTGAATCAGTGGTATATAAACAAAACTTCATAGTTCAAGCCAGTAGATTTGGACATTATTGACAATTAATACAGGGAAATGACAAAAATTAACATATATGTCGGTAAGGTGCTCAAACAACTGTTGTCTTCGTTTACCCGGAATTCGTGATATCACAGCACAACATAGAACACCTGTATCCGACGACAAAAGCATTGACCTTTGTCGCACTAATTATGCTACTCTGAAATTCTAGCAGCTCACTTATGCACGTACAAGTCGTGATTTAGTGGGCATATTTGTCATCTCGTCCCAAACAAGGTCGCCTGATAATGGGTCGAGTTCGCCTAATTTGATATTATATTTTTACGTCGTCAATTCGTTATGATGCTTATTTAGTAGGTTGGCAATTAATGCCTTAGGTGGTCAATGTTTTTAGGGTTCCGTACCTCGTAAGGAAAAAACGGAACCTTGTTGTCCGTCTGTCTGTCAAGATGCTTGTTCTCAGAAACGCGTAGAGGCATCAAGCTTAAATTCACACCAAATAATTTGTGCTATAAGACGTTGCTTAGTACCAAATTTCAAGATTCTGAGTTCACGGGAAATACCTACCCTGTAAGTTTTGATTTCCTTATGAGTGTCGAAAACTTGCAGTATACAAGGCTGTATCATTTGACTGCGTTGGCTTTGATGTTCGATTTATTCACAGCTCTAAGGGACTGTAGACCTGAGTATCTGAGTTTAATACCTCCACGCATTCCTGAGAAAAAAGGTCTACAGGTTTGTACGGAACCCTCGGTACGCGAGTCCGTCTCGCACTTGACCGGTTTTTTCTTATTATACAAGTATAACTAACTTGCATATATAAAGGGCCTCGAAATTATGTAATAAAAATTTCCGTGTTTAGGACGGTTCTTGAGATGAACATGATGTACATTTACTGGCTCATTTTTAGTGCAAATGTCTTTAAAATAAAATAGTTCAGATATTAGATATTTTTATTTTAATTTAACCAATATAGAGATATATATACCTACACAATCTGTACAGATAAGAAAATTAAATGTCTGTTTCTAACTTCAAACTAACAGATTTTTACGATATGCATATGAATAAGATATTTACACAAAAGAAGAATTTTAAATTTTATTTCGGTCTGTCAGTCTGTCTGTCTGTTTTTTGCGACTAATTTCTAAAATGATTGGTATTTCACTTAGAGATAGCTGATGATAGAAGAAGTAACCTAGGCTACCTTAAAATAGCTTAGTTATAAAGGCACAACAACAAGCGAGGGTAATACCGCGGCAACACCGGTTAGTCTTTATTGAAATCTAGCTTGACTAATGAAATAAGGAGGGAAATATTGTATAAAGATAGCGCTTTATTCTTTGATGAGAAAGTAGGTTCACTTTGAGCTTGATAAAAGGTTTATAAAACATGCATACTGAAGACGTTGAATGTGCATATACTTTTAGGAATATAATTAGGCTTTATGAAATATACTTCGACAATACTTACGTCGGCACTAAAACTAAGCCAAATTTCTTTGACTCTTAATTGCAGTCGTTGTTAGTGCTCGAGGACTTCAATTCTTATGACTTCTAGTATATTTAATAACATGCCAAAAGTAGCTGACTTACTGTTGTATCAGATTCACTGTAGTTGAGACTTACCTGTAAGACAAAATACACACGAATTAATACATTTGTCTGCATAATATATCCATCAAAAAGTCAAGAGCGTGGTTTGAGCTTCGTTACTTAGAGATATTACGTTATTATATAGATAGATACAAATTTATCCTAAGGCATCTTATTATAGCTTTTAAACGTTAAACGTTGTTATAACGCGTTGCGAGTCAGACAAGGATCATGAAATAATGTGATAAGAACTTAATTTTGAAAATGATATTTAAATATACATGATGTGATGGTGAACTCGTTTACGTCGATATTACAATCAGTTTCAGAATGGTACGTCTTGCTTTTGACAATAAATATATAACATAATCTAATGGTGGTTTTTAATTTCGTTTAAATACATTCAGTTACAACTAAGGGGAATAACAACTTTGATACTAACTGCAGCTTATTTCCGATCGTATTAGGTTGAAAATCTACAAAGTTATACAAAAGTAGATGAACTTTAAGGTTTCAAACAGAACGAATAATATTTCTGAAGTAAATGACGTATCAAACTGGCAGGTATATGTATAAAATTATCGATATAGTTTATACAATTCTTGATTAAATATTTATTTCATAGATGTCTAAAGTAAAGTTATTTCGGAAACGAAAGAAGTAGAAGCGTTCAACAAAGCTTTTATCAAAATTTTCTGTTAGTTTATTTAACTACTGAATTTTCTAACATAAATAGAAAAAAAGTATAATTAAAGATAATAAAATTCATTCGTAACGATACCTCAACTAGTTTTTATATAACGCTTCATGCGTAATACTAGGTTAGGACAACGGCGTCGTCGGAATGGTTTTTAATGGATTAACTACGAACTTCGTACTCCCGCGTCTGCAAGTAGCTGGAGATACGAAGGGATTGTCCGCCTCGTTATAAAAATAAGTTATGGTAGCGAAGACCATTGGCTAAGTTCTAGGTAATCTAAAAGTAATTGCGCATATCGGCACAAAATGCAACATCCTGTTTAACGTTATATGTTAGTTGCAAAGCATACTAACAATGTTAATTAAATTACTAAACAACAAACTATTTGAATCTGTTTTCATTAGAACTAAATATTCTCAATGGGATCTTTGTTACTGTTCACAGTTCTGAGTTGGCATAACAATTAATGCCGATCGGATAGAATGGCAAACTGTTGCTTTAGGGCATGTTTACAGTCTTTAATTCCTTTGTAAAGGAATTAGTAAGACTGTGCTGTATTATGTAGTTCGGAGGGTTATTTATTGCATGAAGATTTTATGATACAAAATGATTAATTGACAATAGAATTCATTTGACTATTTTTTCATTTTAAACAGTGTTGTCTTTTAACACAATATTGAAAAAATCTATTAGTTTGCTTATTTCTGCAAAACATTGAAAAACAATTTAACAAAATAATTATTAGTAAAGGTAATTACTTTAGTTAAATTTTTAAATGCTTTCGGTATGACAGCAGTTCGTGAAGAAACCCTTATTGGATTTACGAATTTATCATTTCTCGGGTTCGAACGATTTCAATGATGATATATTCCCCTTCGAAATTGTGATCGTCCCCCTTTTTCCACTGGAGAGTCAAGACCCTGTCGCAGCGCCTTTTAATGTGCACCNCCATCCTCTATTTCGCCATCGACGCACCAACGGGATTAAATGATGCAGTCACAGTTTCAGACTTAATCACTAGGCAAAAAGCACAAAATATATTTATATTTTTTCACTGAGATCATGCTATGAAAACATCTCAGTCATATATAGCTTTTAAGAGAAATTAATTTTTAATTGTGACCATTTTTCGTATTTACTTTAAAGTAAATATATTATTTGGCCATAAAAATAAACTAGTTCTTGTTCGTTTGGCCTGCCTGTTGTAGGAAGATTTGAGATTAGGGTGGTCCATTTTCCCTGAGAACGCTTTTCTGTTTAAGGAATTTCTTGGACAATCCGCTCACCTTTGCCTTTACGGTATGCAGTAACGCAAACATCAAGTTGAAGAAGCTTGCCATTGCTTTAATCTTGAACCAGATAATTCAGATTTTCCCCTAGGCATTACGCAAGCAATATGGAGTGCGAGACCGGAGGCCCAATGATACTGAACTACCACTAGGCCGCCATTGTTTACATTCTTTTTTTTATTTTTTATTATTAAGCTGCCAAAATGACTCTGCCCTGCCTGATGGAAAGCATGAGCAGAATCCAAGGGTGGTGGTCACCATCCTCAATGCGAAAAAGAACAATGCAGCATGGTGACCCACACTATGGCGGCCTGGTGAGATGCTTTTTCACGCCCCGCTTAAAGGACCCGGGATCATAATGGGAAGGAAACACGTGCGCTGGTATTTTTTATAATTCGCAATAAGTATGGTGACCACCACTCTTGGATTTTGCTTATGGTTTCTATCAGGCAGAGTAGACATTTTGCAGGGCCATACATAAAAAAAACCTTACGCACAATATTACAAATAGTCATCAATAGAACTAAAAAGTGTATGTAGAACTAATACTGCTAGTTTGAGTTACAATTTAATATAACGGATATAATTTAAAAACACCATATATATACACTTAAACAGAAACCCCCTTTAAATCTGTTGTCGTGTGCTTTCTCATACATTCATATGTTGGGTTTAAACAAGTCGTTCAATCGTTATCTATTATGTTATCGCTGCGTAGGCCATGATTGACAGATTGCGAGTGACGAAACACATAGCAAACACCTTAACTCAAGTGCTATTAGGTGTCTTGTTTCTGAGTAAGTCCATGTAATGTGTGTCTAGTAGAGATTACACGTGAACTCCACAAGTGAGCTTTGTTGAAAGATTGTACCTATGTGATTCATTCCTTACTCATCTATTTTATCTTCTTATTAAGCTTTTAAGAAGTTACAGTGCCTATTTCTCATTTGAAACATTCGAGTTTAAATTTAATTAAAAACCTTTTGTTTATTTTTCCGTTAATTAAGCTAACACAACCCATTAAATTAAAATCGATTTTCTACGGTGAGTATTTTAAAAATAATTAATGTACAATACCCTAAATAAATCTACTTTCTTATTTAGTTTTTACTTATTAAAGTAATTGGAGTTTCATTAAAGGAATTAAAAACAGACCTTAAACTTAAACAAAGAAAGTAATTAGGTTATTTGAATTTTGCAATGAAAAATAAAAACTTCAAAGTAACAAGGTAGACCCATTTCTAAATATTGACTAATAGAATCGTATACATGGTCGATTGATTGTAGTCAAACTGACGTTCCAACACAGCAGTTAACGAGCTAAACCTAATCCTTAGCCTATAAACAATATTAATATCAATGGTGGTTTCTAGTATGTTACCAAGATATGTCAGAAGTTTGACATGAAATAACAAGATGATTGATAGATGCTAATTTATTTAGCATCAATACTCTCAATACGCAGATAAAATTTTAAAATCGTTTTTCATTCTCGTAATTTTATTAACAACAAACACAACAAAACATAATAACAAACAACAATACATACAATTTTATTTATATTACAGGTGGTAAAACTTAGGGAAAAAGGATAAGGACAATTTTAGCAGACAATTACCTGTTAGTTATTTTTATCGTAAGACTAACCGTTTCACTGAAAAAAACAACGAACCTAATTTTCCGATCAACCTTGAATAAATAAAATCGCACACAATGGATCAATGGGTCTTATCAGGATTTCATTAGAGTGGTATCCCTTACGTGCCTGCAAATTTTTAGCTTTTTGGGAATTAGTGCAAGGGTCGATTTCAATTTTGACCGAGCCAAATAGGGTATAACAGCTGATTAGTTTGATGCCAACAAAACCGTATGGCATGTAGGCGTGTGAGGAAAAACATTTTTAATAATTGGACTTTCGACATCAAGTAAACCTTTACAAAAAATATCTCCGTATTTCGGTTTCTTCGTGCAATGTTTTTTTATTTTTTGGAAATTAAGAACAAAATTAGTTATAGTATACAATAAATAATGTAAACTTCCTTTTCTAAGGAGAGTGTATATCCTGCAGTTTAGAGTAAAAGGTGGTGGTGATGCCATTAGTAGATACTTTTAAAAAAACAGGGCATTTTGTACGAAAAATAAGCGTGTATTTTTAGCTACAGAAGAATAAAGAACAAGAACAGTAAAAGATAATTACAAGACCGAGAGAGATCACTTTTCGACTTAGTGAAACTGTATTGGATTAGCTTAGATGTTCAATGGTGTGGAACTATTATAGGACTTACAAGTAATAGCCAACCACGTACAATTAATATCTGACTGATTGGATGACATTGTCTCAACTAACTTCTGCAATAATTCTGGCATCGGTACACCTACTGCGGAATATCTCAATTAGGGAAAATGCGTGTAACAATGTATCGTCATCTACTTAGTACAGCCTTTGACGCGATATAGGCAGGAATTTCGTACGCTCAAGCTGAATGAACATCATATTTCGAAAAGTATAAAGGTTTAATTTATGTATTCGTAAATTTGTTAATAAGGTCACGAATGTATAATAAAAAAAATGTATAATAAATTACATATATATATAAATGTCACCCCTATTTCCCAAATGAAATTTTTAAAAGATCTTCACGTTCAGCCCTGACACATCAATCACTACCTGCATACACGTCGGTCCCTAGTGCTGTTCACACGGCTCTTACTCAGAACATAAAAAAATTTGGTTGGTAAAGCTCGCTGCGGCGGATTCTAGGGACATTTCCACACTCATTCACTAAATAATTTTCTTTCGGAGTCTTCTGTCATTTATCTCCTTTACGTGTTCAAACTATCCAAGCATATACTTTTCAGTCCTTCTGTCTATTTTACCCTACCCTACAACATTCCCTTATCACTACACGTCTCTAATATTCACACCACACATATTCTTAGGGAAATTATCTCTGCAGCAATAATTATATTGAAATATTGAGAAAACTTTACCGGTTGACTTATTTTGTGCAATTTAATGTTTGCTGGATCTTTGCGTTTCTGAAGCTAGTTTGGTAACTAAAACTTACAAGTAGCGTGGCACACGAACGATGCCTTGTCATAAAGTATTAGACCGACTGAAATGAAGAGATGGGTGTTATTCATCACGTCTATATAACACTACGTATATATCGGGTATAATAATGAATAGACTTCAGCTATTAATTACGGTTAACCCTTGCATTATGTTTTGTTAAAGACGAGTAAACTTTATAAGGAAGTTATATAACTGTTGTTAGTGGGACTGGTCCCGCCCACACGTTCAACACTGTAACTCCTACACAGGATGTTTAACTGTTAAACAGCAGTGACCCACGAACACTCTGGGTTATGGTACTTGGGAAGTCCCAGGAAAAGTAAAACTGTCATGGAAACCGCAACGAAATTAATTAGGAAAAAAACTGGAGGAGTTGGAAATATAATATGTCCACTTCCCTCCTTAGAAACGCGGGAGACAAAATTAAATTATAATAGACACACTGCTTTTCAAACTGAGAATCCCCACGGATAAAACATGGGTCCTAACTGAACTATATTTTATTTCTATAGTATGTATGGTAGAATCGGCTAAACGCACGGAAATTCACCGCAGTTGATACAAGATCTAAGATCCCCATATGTTACGTTCATTGTATCAAAGACTACATTCTCAGAGGACATATAAGCCGACTGTTCACAGCTAGAATCAGGTGTTGAGCATCATACAATGGTGAATCGACAAATTTAAATGAGTGTAGTTTGCTTTGATATTTACCGTGGACTGTAAGAAATTGAGCCGGAGAGTGATCCACCTCAAGCGATATCCTCGACAACCGTTCGGGAACAGGTGAACTGTGTAAAGGTGGCACCCTTTAGATGATTCATCCCATCGTTGTTACCATTCATCCATGAAGTCGTTATAGACATTGGATTGCCATTGAAACCGTGGAGAGCCACGCTTCGGCATGAATTGGCCGGCTCGATGGGAGTGATATCACGGCCTCACAGACAACCGGTGTGAAGTAGCGCTTACGCTGTGTTTCACTGAGTAAGTGATGATACCGGAGACCCACACTCCAACCCCTCCCCTATCCCCCAAAAGGATGGCAACGCATTTGTGATACCTCTGGTGTTGCGGGTGTCCAATAAGGCGATACGTCTGCTCGTATGCTCTCTATGACATATTAAAAAAAAATATCACGGTCTCCCAAAATCGACCGGAAGAACACCCACTAACACTGGTAAAGCCTCAGTGCTGACCGTCCTATATGCCTTGGACAAAAACATCTATACAAGTCGTTGGTCTTGTACAGTTTGCGACGGACAGCGCGTACAGTCTTCTTGTTGTGTAACATCTATCTATACCAGCCATAAAATGATTTCTAGGGATGATAAAAATATTTTTTTAAAATAAATCGACTGTAATTAACAGAGCCAATATAATAAATTACACGTTACAAACGTAAATTATCTAACATTTAACAATAATGCAAAAATACCGCATGTAATAATAAATAAGGAAGGAAAGAGATACTTTCAGACTGAAATAAATAATTGCAAAATTTATCAGTTCATTAAAAGTGTAATCAGGTAAACGAAAGGCGTTATCTCGTATTGTAATATTTATATATAGGATAGAATGCTGTTTAATTATATACTGTTTATTTCAAAAGTGATGTAACGTTTTAGTGGTGGAACTTATTATGGTTTGGTTTTATGGTTTATTATGGTTTAGCCGGTCTGTTCTGAATCTCATTACTAGTATACAGTGATACCTGGATAACTGGGACATTAAGGGTCTTGTATAACATACTTTACATTTTTTGCAACTATTCTAATATAAATAAAAAAAACTAGTTTTCACCCACTAGGGTGAAAGTTAGAATTTTATATATTTACGTCCAGCAAAAGAAGTTGAATTCAAAAGCTATTGTCGATGATGATGTTGATAGTTTTGCGGTAAATACTCTTTGGTGGATTTCAATATTTAGTGAGTAGTATCGAAGTATCGTAGAGAAAACTAACGAAATGGTAACAATTTTCTCTAAATACTACGTGTATAGTACATTGGTCAACAACACGCAGTCAAAAATGACTAGGATGAAATTGCCATGAAGTATTCAACTGAAATGCAATTTTGTGTATCGAACGTTCCCCGTGCTTCAGCACTACGGGAACTTTGAAATTGGTTGAGGACAAGTTTGACTACAAACTAACATACTCCCTACACATCGAACATTTAATTTTCTAACATAGTGAGGATGTTGCCTTTGAAAGGAAAATTTTTGATATCACAAATTTATAAATTGGTTAAGTTATTAGTGAACCAACCCCTATTATTGTCGGGCGGAAAGGTCAGACATCCAAATAAGTAAGTGAGGAGTAAAACTTAATTAAGAGTCTAAATTGTGTAGGGAAGCAGTTTAACAGAGAGGTAACCATAAATAACTTTATGGTTACCTCTCTGTCTAATACATATATAAAGGTGTTATTATACTTATTCGTTATTAAACTGCTAAATTTGTAGAAAGAAACATATCTTGTTTTGTTTGTACACAGAATCAGATAATATCAACAACACAATGTAAGCATACTATTATTTTAGTTGTCAAAGTCAAATATGTAGACGATACTTCTAAAAAAAAGTTGGCAACCATTAGCACATTCCTACAGCACAACTAGGTGTGTATGTACATGTTCACAACAAATATGTACATTCAACTACCACAACTACTCGCTGTGATTAGTTGAAAATTCTTAATCGTTTTTGTAAATATAATATTTTTATACGGAAAGTACACAATTTTAATTTATACATCTCACATGTTTTCACATAACATTTAAATAATTGAACGAAATGTAAAGTTTTCTAAAATATTGTTTCAACGATAATATATTATCTCGTAAATCGTCTTGATTACTAATTGTAACTTTATTGGTAAATTAATTTACGATTAAGATGAACGAGCTCTATATTTCGCGGATTGTCGTTTAGGTTTTGATAGAATATGAAAACATGTAAACATATTGCTGCATATAACGCTATAAAACTGTGGTTTGGGGAAAGCTTTAGTTGTCAATGCTTTTGACTCACTCACTAATTAAATCAAGTTAGTTTTGGTTTGGAACTTTAAAATATATCGATACTCCTTTGTTTTTAATTTTGCAGATTTGTATTCTCCTAGCCGATTAGGAGACGGAGACCAACGGAGACCAGCCGACTACGCAGGAGATATTTTAGTGCAGAAGTGTGTGCGCAAACACAGGTGCACTCTCTGTTCCCTTACTCTCATAATCCGAGGGGACGGTTATCCGACACGATCAGAGAGGGATTAGGCGCAGGACTGATAGTTTTACGTGCTCTCCAAAGCACGGGGGCTAAGACCCCAACTTCCAAACTCCGAGCTGTTGTTAAGTATTTATATAATCAGAAAAACTCAATAACACTTTAGGTCCGACCCAGGATTTGAACCCGAGACCTCTTGTTTGGCATTCGCATACTTCTAGCTGTACCAATGAGGCAGTTTTTCAGTTCAGATTTGTACCTAACATAGGTAATACAAAACTTTTAGAGATTAGAAAGAGCACTAGTGCATTTAGAACGGATTTTTAATTTAATAAATATAATGTTTTTTATACAGTTTTCAACTTCTCAAGAATCTTTAAAACCTGACCAGATTGCTTGAAGTAGCAAGACTGTTAACGAGCTTGTGACTTCGTCCAAGGATGTCGTTACAGGCGTATGCATAATAGATTCTATAGAACATATAGTGTTGCCGTGTAGCTATCTACAACAGGTATAGGTAGATAGTCATATTTTAGCATCATGCAGTAGTAATGTTTTATATATTATTATAAAGAGTTAAAGTACTTAAGGTTGTAGGGGTAATCTCTGGATCGAATGAACTAAATTTAGAAAAAAAATTACCAACAGAAAGCCACATGAAACGTGATGTGTGTTCGTGGGAGATGTGTGTGTGATGTGGGAGAGCCACGCTTCGGCATGAATGGGCCGGCTCGACCGGAGTGATACCACGGCCTCACAGAAAACCGGTGTGAAACAGCGCTTACGCTGTGTTTCATCGAGAGAGTGACGATACCGGAGGCCCATACCCCAATCCAACGCCCCCTATCCCCCTCACCATCCCACTTCCCCCCAGGCCGCCATAGTGTGGGTCACCATGCTGCATTGTTCTTTTTCGCATTGAGGATGGTGACCACCACTCTTGGATTTTCACCACTCATGCTTTCCATCAGGCAGGGCAGAGTCATTNAAAAAAAAAAAAAAAAAGTGTGTGTCAAGACATTGCTATTATAAAGAGGTAATTAAAAATCTCTATGGCGATGTCGCGGATATTAGAGGATCTTACCCATATTTTCGGAGGGGGCGGTAATCGATCAAGAATATGATTTCGAAAAATGCGAGCACTAAGTCCATCGTCCCGGGTGGTGCTGGAACGGTAATCTAATTTACATTTACCATATGACCGTTATGTTACTTAACATTACTTTCCTAAATCAAATACCTTTCCATATTCCTTTATAAAATTTAAAATGAAATTATAGTTTAATTACCAAAACATAATATAGGTGAGTATTATAACCAGTTGAAATATTACTTAAGGTATTTGTGAGAGACGATCATCATTACCTCACATATATAACACATGTGCGGTAATAGTGAGCCGCACTGGAGAAGAAATCAATACGTGCAAGCAATAGCAATTGGCACAAGGGCATTGGTTTTCGTGATATCGTACTACTAACAACGTACGTTATCTAGTCAAAAAAATGCGACTTTCTTTCATTGTGTATTCTTATGTCCAAATTTCGTTGGAAAAAATATAACAAATAACTTAAAGTGGTTGAATTAAAAACAGCTTTCATGTTTTCTTTTATTAGATTGACCAGCATAGCGTGGATTATCGTTGATACTATTTATTTTTATTCCAAGTCAGGTCAGAATACACACCGGTCCCTAACAACTATAAATAGACGGTTCTACATCTTTTTCCTGTCATCTATTTCTTTTACATATAAAAAAAGTAAATGTTCTCGACTTCTAACCAAATATTAAATGAAATCACGATAAATATCGAGATTGTAAGATTTTGTTACAAAGAACGCAGCGATCTGAGCTCTTATCCAATAGTGTGACAGTCGAAGTGACTCACTTAAAGCTATCAGCCATGAAGTTTTCAATTAATCTGTGCGCTTTGTGAGAAAATGTTCCAAGCGCTACTATGCAATAGGTACTTGGAAGAAACTAGAGTACCTTCCTGTTCTTGAGAACTTTAATTATTAAGACTATATTGCTTAGTAACATCATACCTGTTTCAATTGCTTGGGCTTTGAAAATAAAATTGCTTAAAAATTGATTCTAATAACGAAAGCTGACAGTTTCTTACATAAATACTTTTTGTGGTGTGGCAGTCACCAGGAATCCATCAACTCATGGAAGTAAGCTGAGAAGAGATATTTCGTTAACATGACATTAATTACATAGGTCGTACTGTTCTTCAAAAAGGAAAATACAACCATGTTGAGGAACTATCGGCCCATTTCCCTCCTGAGCCACGTCTATAAGCTGTTTTCAAGAGTCATCACGAACCGTCTTGCGCGAAGACTCGACGAATACCAGCCATCGGAGCAGGCTGGGTTTCGGAGCGGATATGGCACCATAGACCACCTCCACACAGTGCGGCAGATAATACAGAAGACCGAAGAGTATAATCAGCCCGTGTTTAGCATTTGTGGATTGCATTAGCAGATGTGGATGAAAAGGCCTTTGACTCGATCGAGATCTGGTCTGTTCTGGAGTCCCTGAAGCGTTGCCAAGTAGATTGGCGGTACATCCAAGTGTTGAGATGTCTCTACAAAGCCGCTACTATGTCCGTCCAAGTACAGGATCAGCATACAAGACCCATACCATTGCATCGAGGAGTGAGACAAGGGGACGTTATATCCCCGAAATTATTCACTAGTGCAATGGAGGACTTGTTTAAGACGCTGCACTGGAAAAGGCGCGGTATCAACATCAATGGCGAATACATCTCTCACTTGCGATTTGCAGATGACATTGTCATCATGGCAGAAA